>JAUBOD010000006.1:437202-458653 GCA_032353885.1 Nothura maculosa
CAGTGATAGGACTAGAGGAAATGGCTGCAAGCTGAGGCACCAAAAGTTCCACAGGAATTTAAGGAAGCATTTCCTCACTGTGAGGGTGATAGAGCACTGGAACAGGCTGCCCAGAGAGGTCGTGGAGTCTCCTCTTTGGAATCTTTAAAACCCGCTTGGATGCAGCCCTGTGCCATGTGATCTAGGTGATCCTGAGTGTGCAGGGGGTTTGGACTAGATGACCTCTAAGGTCCCTTCCAACCTTACGCATTCTATGATTCTATGATTCTATACTTCAAGAAATGCTTTGCAGGAAGATAAGAATTCAGTTCCATAGGAGATAAAGGGAATTACTCTCAAGAATAGAGAGCAGCACTGAACAATACAAGAAAGTACAAGAAACTGCTTTGAAAATGTATTACATTTATAGTGGATGCTGGTGTCATAATCAATCCCAATGGAAGACAAATTATCAAGTAGAGACAGCTGAAGTAGAAATAGGCTAGGAAGTACCATGTTTTATGTTTAATGAAAGAGTAACTTGGAAACAGGAAAATGAACAAGTTAAAGAAGTAATAATCAATCTTGAATTCTAAACTATTATATGTGGGCATGTCTGGATTTGTTGATCCACAAGGAAAAGATTTTATGACAGTATGATATGAAAGGATAAAAAACTGGTGAGATTTTTGACCTCATTATGAAGAAGTAATTGGTGAGCTTGAGGCATAGTATGAAAATAAATGAAAAGCTCAAATCAAAGGGCACTTCAAATAATGTATATATACACCACAAATAGTATACATCCTGTAGGACCAACAGGATGATGATGCTTGTCCACAGCAAACAAGAAAGCAGGAAGGGATCTTAAGTTAGGGACAGTAAGACCTATACTTAACCATACAGAATGGGCTAAGGGCAGAGTATTCCCACGATGGTCTTGAGGCAGAAAAAAAAAGATCAGGTTTGGTGGTGTTTCTGATTCAGAACTGGCATATAGTAATGCAGACTGAGATTCTTTGCATCAGCAGTCCTGTTTATCTGCAGTTGAGGTAACCCATCCACGAAAAACTGACAGCCCACTCTATTAGAATTTGGAGTAGCAAAATGAAACAATAACATGTTTCATATTAAATGACACAAATCAGACACTAAATTTTACACAGACGAGCTCTTTGCATTTTCGTGCATATGCAAGATAATTGATAAGCACAGAGAAAATTACTTTCCTTCATTTCTCTAAATAGTCACAAGAACCTTGCAAATGGTGAACTATGATGAACTGCACTGCAGCTTTGTATCTTTGCAAAACAGACAATTCTCAGTCTGAAAAAATAGGATCCCTGCCAAAGTGATTTTGGAAAGAGTTACTCATTTTAAGATCCCTATACTCCAAAATACAGCACTCAGTGCTGAGAAATTCAAATAGTAGGGCCACTTTTACTCCTGCTGCAAGTGTTGCAAGCCTAGGAGGTATGCAGGTGCCATTTTTGCACTGCAGGTAGTGATAACATATGTGTTGCACCAGTGTTGCTGAGGTAGCTCAGAAATTGCCTCCCACACTTACTTATTCCTGCCCACTGTAATTTCTTGTGTCAGCAGAACTGAACAAACCGAAAAGCTATCTAGCAAACAGAAAAAGAAGAAATTTCATCTTCCTCAGACTCCTATTATATCTCCTCACATGACAACACAAGAGCTATGACAACACAATGGATGGTGCAATATGGGTCTGAGCATAGCCCATGCTGAGATATTGAAGTGAAAGCTTTCTAATGCTTGCATTGCTACAGGATAATCGCAGCTTTGGAGCAGACTGTTCTTTGCCAAATAACCACTCATTTGGATCTGTGAGTGAATGGATCTTATTTTCCTGACAGGTAAAACTTGAAAGTTTCCAAGATCAAGTACTCCATTAGGATAAAGCTGAAGTGGCTAATAAGAATATTACCCAATAGGCATCTAAGGACTAGAATCATACATTTTCTAGTGTTTCTGTAAATGTGACAGATACAGCTTAAGAACATGATACACAATATATTGTTTACCATCTGAGAACCAAAACCAACAATTTTATAGAAATTTTAAAATTTTATAGAAATGTAATTTTATAGAAATGTGTCTGAAAAGAGGAAAAACTTGTGTTGGTGTCAAATGGTTCTTGATTTTGTTCTTTTTTTATTCTTATTAAAGACAGACAACAGACAAGTGCTTATTTTCTTATAATTCTAAAGCAAATTTCACCAGCATCGATCATTAAATCTATTTTTCTCCCAATTTCCTTTGCTTCTCAGATTCATACAAAAATTTTCTATCTATTTGGGGAATCTCTCTGCTTTTCCTTTGTATTCCTTTTCTTACATGTGTGATCATATACAGATGCAATCAAAACCTTCACATTGCCAGTATATTTGCAGTCAGACCACTGTGAACCTGGCAGTATACTCAAGGTTCCTCAGCAGGCTTGCAGTTTCAGAGAGTGTTATGTTTCATCTATTTCAAAAGAAAGACTCAGTTAATAGCTCTTTCATTTACCCAGAATGGAGTAAAATGTTATGCCCGCCACTTATTAGGAGCCTTGTTACAGCTTCAAGCATAGCAATATTAATTGCCTACTACAACTCCTTTGTAAATAGGTAAATCACACGCTGCAAGGACCATAATATGAAAGGATAACATCCTGTTTTGCCAGTTCATTTTGCAGCTGCCAAATTCATGCATGCATATTTTACAGTCATAGTAAATTGTATACACAGATCCAATTATTTAAATGACTAAGTATCTGGCTGTGAACATAAATCACATATTTTAGGGTCTCTGCCTACAACTAAACCTCAGGCATAGAGGGATGTGTGCAATTTCAAAAGCTATGAGTTTCATTTGTTTCTAAAGAGAGCTGGATAAAACTGTTTCAATAGGTTCTCAGTAATTCATATTCTGTGTAATACACTATAAAACAATAGATCTGATCCAAACTGAGCTAAAGTCATTGGCAAAGCTCCCATTGACATCAAAAGGCTCTGGGAAAATCATTCTAAGAGTAAAAGTAACGGATGAAGTGTAGGAGTGTAAGCATCTTCTTATAAGGACATCATATCTTTTCTACTTGTATAAAAAGCTACTATTTCCATTCCCATAAATAATGCAGATACCAACACAATAGCCCATGGTTTGTACAGCAGCATCCAACCATATGTTTGTATATGAACTTCCTCCTCAATGGGAGGATATTAACCCCATTAAGGAAACATCTCTCCTGTCTCTCTTTACTGAAATGAATTGGCCTTCACATTTTAGCAGTGACCAAAAATGACAGGACTTGCCAGTCTTCCTGAAAATCTCTGTGGTTTGGATACTACTAGGAGTAAACAATTTTTTTGACAAGAGTCACTGTGGAATTCTCAGCAGGACTTGACATCCACTTGTCTTTCAGGAGATCACCCACTGTTGAAGACAACTGTGTTCTTGCCCACAGAATGTAAACTTACATCTACTATTAAAGAGCCTCGAGCACCTGGATCTATTTTATCAGATGGGCCCCCGGATTGAAAGTCCCTATGAGCATCTGACTGCTGTTAGAACAATATGTTGGAGATGATGATTTGGAGCTGGTGATTATTATTTTCAAATTTCAATTTCTTCTAAATTATGATATAATATAAATGATATAGTATAAAAATTCTTACTTCCTTGTTATTGATTTAATCTTCAAATTATTGCAGAATGTAAATTATAACATTATTTTCTAGTAGCAAAGTACTGGCAAGCCATTAATTACTTAATACAACACAATGCTTTGTTAGAATGATCCATTTTAATGACAATACTGTGCAATTATTATTATTTTACTGTTGTTATTATTATTATACAAGCCAACATTAAACCCTTGTATCCAAATAAACTCCAATTCTCTCTATTCCTTTCATAATTTCAAATCAGTCTTCAAATTCCCATCCCTTTTTGACTCTTTACAAAGCAACTTTATATTTTTGTTATGTTTATAGAACAAGGTAACATACAGGAACCTAACAGACTAATATTCCAAGTCCTCTATAGCCTACATCTCCAAGATGATTTTCAAAATAATGAGCAAGTCTCATCAGCTTAATTTTCTCACCCAAATTTATGTATTTCATGTACAGTAGATACCAATTGATAACCTAGTTTTCATCCCGACCGAAACTTTCAGAGAAATGCAGTAAAAATATTACAGAGTTTATTCTCATCATATTATATAAGTCAGATAAGCAATAAAGTAACCTTCTCATCTGGAACATCAGAGCCTCCATGAATATCAAGGACGTTTGCAAGAACCAGACAGAGAAGATGCATGTGGAACACCAGGATGGAAATGACTAGTGAAAAATGAGGTGACAAGAACCCACAAGAAAATGTTGGGAGCACTGGTAGCAGACAAAAGATCTAAAAAAGCACAGGTAAAGGTGTTCATTTGTCATTCTTTTTTGTAAAATATCTGTTGCAACATGTTTGCCTTTCTGGAGTGGAGTTTAGAGAAAGAGGCACAGCTAAGCATCTTGGTGACAAGCTCACTGCAAGGTGGATCACTGCAGACAGCTGAGATAAGTGAGAGTCCTATAGCTAAGATTAAAGTATGGATTAAGTCGTTTAGTTTATAAGTGTTTGTATGCATACAGACAGATAGTATGCATGACCTAGCCTAGAAAAATTCTCACATTCAAAGTACAAATTGAACAATGGCAAAAGGAGACTTAAAAAGAGAGAGAAGACTCTCCACTTATGTTTTTGACATCCCAATCGTCCCTGTCCATTTTAATAGAGTATCACACTAGCAAAGCAGTAGACAAGAGTCCTTAAACCTTTACTGATTTTGATTTTAAAATATTTCAAAAACATTTATTTCACTGAAAACCTTTATTACTACATTTATCACAAGAGGTTTCTGTCTAGTCTGTATTTTGAACTAAGCAGCTTTGCAACATCTCATCAATTCAAACCACATTTTATCTGAGAACCTACTGAATTAGAGAACATGGGCTTTAGCTAGTGCAAGGGAAATAAAAGATCCAGCCAAGGGATTTTACAGAGATTTAGAATGATTAGAAGGACAATTTAAATTCAAATACATGGAGTAAACAGTTCTGCATCCTACAGATTAATCTAAAGGAAGAAGATTCTCTTCTCATTTTACATCATACACAATGAGGCTCTATTTTGTTAGAGAAAATAGAAAATCTGTGTAAAATATCATATAGGTCAATACTGCAGATAGACTTTGCATATGGATTAAAGATTGTCATTTTATTATTTGCAGCACTAAAGACAAAACTCTTTTTTATCATTATTTGTAGACATGACTAGGTACAGAACAGTTACAGTCTCTTCTTCAAAATTTTGAGATATGCAATAAGTAATAGATGGTACACAACTGTAAGGAATGGTTGATATACCAGATATTTATGCTGACATTCAGAGGAACTTTGGTAGACTGGAAAGAGTGGCCAAGAGGAATGAAGTCAGTGAAGAGAATTGCAAAATTCTGTACCTGGGGAGAAACCACATGCACTAGTACAGGCTTGAGTTGACTACCTGAAGCAGCTTTGAAAAGAAGGTTCTGAGTGTCCTGGTGGATAATATTTTGAACATGGACCAGCAATGTACTTCATGGGAGAGAATGCTGTCAGCATCCTAGGTTGCAAAAGAAAGAGTTGTCGTCAGATCAGGGAAAAGTGATCGTTCCCCTTTATCCCAAGGAAGGCCATATCTGCAGTATTGTGTCCTGTTCTGGGCTACCTAGTACAAGGAAGATGAATATACTGCAGAAAGTCAAGTGAAGTGCTACAAAGGTGAATAATGGACTGGAACATCTCTCATAGGAGGAGAGGCTGAGAGAGCTGAGACTGGTGGCAGGATGGTGGAATACTGGAACAGAATGCCCAGAAAGGCTTCAGTGACCATCCTTGGAGATAAACAGAGACTGACTGGACAAGGCCCTAGGAAGCCTTCTTTAGCAGACCCTGCATGAGCAGGGGAGCTGGACTAGGTGATTTCCAGAGGTTTTTAGTAGTCCCAACTATTCTATGATTGTATGTTTTCACAATAGATATTCACAATGTTTCCACAGCCACATACTAATGCATGTTGTCTCCTCCAAATGACACTTCAGTATGTATATATAACTGAAAATAAAGCATATTCAAAAACTGGAGAAGCAGCAATAAAAGACACTATTCTACTTGTTTGAAATTTTATTCAACGCAAGGGTAGAGGGTTTTGTAAAGCAATGACATTCCATTTTACTTTTAGGACCAGTTCAACACAAAGCAAAGACAGCAGAAAGACTTTACAAGTTGCAACTGGATCAGTCATACAAATTGAAAACCATTTTTCTTATCAAACGAACCGAATATGCTATTTATGCAGGATACATATTCAGGCATTAATGCACAGCAATAATCAGTCATCACCGTCAATCAATCATTTAAATAGTATACAAAGCTTTGGTTAATACCTTTGTACTTGAGTGATTTTATTCATACACAAGTACCCTTGCAATCAAATCTGAGGTATCTTTTGTGTTGCAAGAATTTTACTTCTTTTCTGACAGATGTTCTGTGTTTTGAACAGGAGAAGCAAAATTCTCTGAGTGGAAAGTAAATCGCTAAAAACAAAAATCATAACAAAAATAAAATAATCAGGTAATACTGACGTACCTCCATGAGACTTGAAGGAAAAACTGGAACTCAGAGAAATGCTAATTTAC
Organism: Nothura maculosa; assembly: GCA_032353885.1. Taxonomy (NCBI): domain Eukaryota; kingdom Metazoa; phylum Chordata; class Aves; order Tinamiformes; family Tinamidae; genus Nothura; species Nothura maculosa. The sequence goes on from JAUBOD010000006.1 coordinate 443,924, forward strand.
AGTCATGAAGAAATTCAGTGAGAAACTGAAGAGGACAATAGGAGGCTGAGATTACTCCATTTTCCTTTATTGCTCTGAACAGTGGAAGTTTCATATTGCCCTACTTCTAGCAGTGCAAGAAATACAGCATGTAATGATTTACATCAATTAGAAGGTTTCCTTTTCTTTCTTGTCAATAGCCAGGAGAGCACCAGGAGTATGAGCAAGGTGATTTTTGTATTTTTGCTCTTGTTACCATTTGTCTAGGGGAAGGTGCAGCTGTAAGAAAACGCCCCTTCAGCTCTGTAGCCTTTATATTAAGAGGTGTGGTGGAGGGTTTGGGGCAACTTCGTTGCCAGAATAAAGTATGCCTCTGGTGAGGATATGGAAAATGAGCCTGTAACAATCAAGTATCAGCATTCCCAGAATAATTGAAGAAATCCCATGATTTCTTCTTACCTGGCTGTGTTAAATTTAGCCATTGAGTCAAAGGTCATCACTTACTTTTCCAGTGAGAGGCACCACAAGGCCCTGTGATAGTATTTGACTCTTGCAGATGCCAGGTGGAAGGGAAAACTTTACCTGGAGGCTACAGTCAAAAAAAAAATAAAAAAAAGTTCAACTACAGCTGCTCTCTGTAAATACAGTATATAGAGAGGATTGGGAACTTGCTGAGTTTGTCAGTTTATTTTTAGGAGTGGTATCTTGCACAAAAATAAGTGTTTAGTCTGTACATTTGTACAATTTTGGCTGTTCCAGATCAGGTGGACTGCTGATCTGGCGTTCTACATCTGCAGTAACATAGCCCTGTATCTCAGCTGGAGCCTGACCTGACTGAAACAAAGTCCAGAGATTTTGACATTGTGGTTCTTACTCTCTAATCAGTAAGGATTGCAGGAATCTAATATCTAGCAGTGTTAAAATTACATTCTACCTCAGACTGAAGCATCAGTATGCATTTATAAATTACCTTATTTGGCCCATGAAACTGTTAAAGAACATGCTGAAGTCTACCCTTTTTAGCTAAACCATTAGATGGTTTAATCCTGCAAACTCTTCAGGGTCCTGCAAAAGAAGTAGATGGACTAGTTAGGAATTAAAGACAAAATTATTTTCCGGGACATCAGTGTTACTGGTAGTGCTGCAGAAGATGCAAAAGGAGAAGTAAACTAATGATACAAGTAGCATTAAATAGATCATACCAGGCTGATAAGGAGCTATAGTATGAGTTTTTGCATTCTCTTATACCCCATCCAAAGTCATCATGAAGAAATGAGCCACCCTTTACTCTAGGTTTTAAAATCTGACCATTTTAAGAGCAGCTAATTATATTTGTGATTCTGACTATTGACTTGTAAGTATCTGAAATAATAATAAAAAGAGTCCAAAAATATTGCTGCTAAGAGATATAGGATATAAGTGCACATTTGTATAGAGACCTTCTGAAAGCCCCTAACAAGAACAATATAAAATTGATATTTTACAGAGAAGGAAACTGAAGTGCATGAGATTAAAACCTGAGTTTGCTTTGATTTTTTTTTATTTTCTTTCTAAGTACTTGACAAGATTTTAATTGAATAATGAACTTCTCTGTATGCTGATGAGACAAATTTTACACAGCATATTCTGTTTGAAATGCACAGCTTCTTAAAAAAAAGAAAACAGAAAAAGAGGAAAAGAAAAAGTATATTTGAAAATTTGAAAATCTTTTTGAGAATTTCCCAGACAAAATAAAGCCAAAGCATAAAATGCATGCCTGATAAACAGGGAAATTAGAGATGTATCACTTTTTTTTTCCTCTATGAGAGGTAGAATGTAATATGAAAAGCTGTATTTGTATCACCAAATTAGACTAGATATTGAATATTTTCATCCTTGTAGAACATTATAGACTGTTGAAAAGAATGGGATTCTTGTTTTTAAATGTTTTCAAAAGGCATAATATGAATTTACATTTATTAAACATAAAGATGTATGTACAACATCTATTGCTTTATTTTTACATGACAATGTATTCTTTATAGGTAATATATATTTCTGCTCATCCATTTATCCTCTTATCTGTCATATTAGATGTTTACTTTTATTAACTGACATAACATGAGAGAATTAATATCCTGAATTTTGTATTTTTTGCCAAAGTAGAAACAGATGCTGTATGAAAAGGTAACTTTTTAATGTTTTTATATTATCTGCCCATCTTTCTGTTTATCTATCTGCTATTATTTGAATATTGTTGAAAAATGTTTTGCTTGAAGCTACAATTGTACTTTATCTAAGGATTTAGTTAGAGATTTGATAATACTTTCAAGACTGAAACTAAACTTACTCGTTATTCTTAATTAATATTACTCATACCCGAGCTATGTTCATCTTCTGAGTTTGCTAAGTTAAAGGGCATCCTCATTTGAGGACAGTGAGTAAAGATCTGACTATCAGATAATACAAATTGATTTTTGTTTATCTATAAAAATGACAATAAAATCTGTTATAATAAATGACATGGATACATGTGGTATTTCAAACATCAGATGATTGCTTGGTTTTAATCAGCAGAAAGATAACTTCAGACTTTTAAAGCAATTAGAAATATTTTTACAAAAAAAGAGAAAATTAAAATTATTTATTTTCCAAATAGCCCCACAGCAACATATGGACTAGATGATTTCCAGGGCTTCCTACTGATCCCAACTACATAGAGCAGGTACTGTACAACAGATTCTGCAGAAAATAATTTATGCAAAAAAATTGATTTTATGAATTATGCTCATTCAAGCAATGGCTAGGTGGAGCTTGCCCTGAAATCTGGACCTAGACTGAGTAACAGATATCTGGAAATGTGCAGAACATGTCTTAGAAAAAAATATTCTCTTAGGCAAAAAGGTAGTTTTAATTATTGAGGAAATAACTCCAATATATTGGCACCAGTTTGAATTGCACGTGCAGAGAAGGCAACATCTATCCAGGTCCAGTTGGCATTTCAGTGAGCTCTTCATCCTGCCCTGGCTGGTGGCCATCAGCAGAAGAGAAAGGACTCAGAGTAGGAAATGTCCTAGTGCCACCACAGCCGAGGGCTGCCCTGGACCTGCTCACACCACAAAGTGGAAACAATGCTGGGGGCCTGAGACACTTCACCATCCAGCTGTAGTAGAAGTAAGGTACACAGATCCAAGGAGTCTCCAACTTCATGAGAGAACTAAGAGTAGGAGGACCAGGGGCAGGACCCTTTGTGATGTCTATAGGACACTAGACCAAGAAAATAGTCCATAGGAAGGACCAAGTAATATTCTGGGAAAAGAGGTCCCCAGTGCCCTAAGGAGTTGTGTGTCGGTGTCTGAAGAAAAATGTAAAGTCAGCAAGCAAAATACAGGACCTTGCCCTGGACTGGATGTGTCTAAAATCACCCCGCTAAGGGTAATATTTAAAAACTAGACTTTTTAATACATACTTACTCCTTTCCTGCATCTGCTCTGGATGACAGTCTCCACTGTGTTCCATACAAACCTGAAGAAAGCATAACAGATCTCAAACAACTCAAAACTTTCTCTAGAGAGATGATTCATATCCCACTCCTCCTGCACCATCAAAAGAAGCATGTCCCGTTTTTTAATTTGCAGAGATAAGAAGTAGACCCCAAACAAATTGGGGAGTTACAGGGATGGTAGAGAGGATGTAAGATCAAAATGCCCTCTAGTTCTAAGTGCACAGTACCGGACTTTCGGGAGAGAGAGAGAGAGAACAATTGTCCTCTATCGATGATAAATCTACTTGATTTTAATCTCATGCACTGAAATTAAAACACAAGTGAGCCAAAATACTTGGTGTAATTTATTGAAGGTTGTCAGGTGAGCTCCTGCTAATGCAGAACTATTAAAACTAACTGAACTGGAAATCTACCAGTTCTCTTTGCAAACACAGCCCATTTAATGAGTCTGAGAAAAAATATATTTTTTTAGGAAAGATGTGTTGAGATCAGTTCACAGTTTTCACAGCTAAGTTGTCATCTCCTGTGTGAAGGAGCAAGAGGCAGAGGACTGGGTAATGTAGAGTCATTTCTCCAGGGTCAAAGAGTACAATAGCTTCTCAACTTTGTAGCCTGAATTCTTGAGGAAACTAGATTCATGCTGCTGTACAAATTATACATCTCTCTACCCTATGTGACCTTAAGAATTTTAAACTTATTATCTACTTTCTTGTATTTACTTGTTATTTACTTTCACCCAAATTTCATAAGGGAGTGAATAAATGATAAAGAAAAATAATCACAGAACCACAGAATGGTTAATGTTGGAAGGGACCTCTAGAAGTATAAATGGCTTGGATGAAAGGAAAATGGAATAATGTTTCTCCTGCAGATGGGCTCCAGTGAAAAATCAAAAAGGAGAAACTTAAAGCTATCCACCAAAGAATCTACATGTGACAGAGAACCAGTAATTCAAACTTCCTCAGTTTTGCTCACAAAATGCTTGTTTGACGTTTTCATCTGTATTTCTATTACAGCTACACATTTAAGTAATGCAATAATACTGTTGTGTTTGTCTCAGCTTTCTCTGACTTAATCATTAGATCACTTATTCTCTGAAATAATTTTCCAGTGTGAACACAATTCCTAGCTCCCTACATCTGCCTGAATAGTTCTCATGCATTCATTCCTATGGATGGATGGATATATTCCTATGTGTGGATATATGCTTCCATTCCTGTCATCTAAATTAAATATTACAACTATCAAAGTTTCATGCTCATATAAAACAATTTCATGGATTCTGCAGCTTTGAGACCACACTGTATTATAATGCAAAAAGCCATGAGGAACAAACTGAATGGGAGAAAGGAGTACATTCCTCTCAGAAGGCCATCACTGCGTTGCAGGAAGGCGCTGGGAAGATGTACTGCTAGGTACCAGAGTCAGTCTTAGCAAGTCATAGATTTCACTAAGTCAATACATCTCCTCAGACATCATATGGCATGATAGCTATATTTGGGCTCCTGACAACCAAATGCCAGCCATCCCTGAAATGCAGAATACAAAGGACAGTGCATTTGCTGCTTTTGTCCAGATAAAGGTCCGTATGTCCCAATATCCTGCCTACAGCAACATCTAGGAATCATTCATCCAGAAATAGATGCCTTGAGAAATTTATGGAAGTAAGCATATAAAAATCTTCACCAGGACATTCTACCATTTTCCACTGCTAAGTGTTTCAGGAATTTCCTGATTACATTATAGGTTAAAACTCACCTCATCTATCTTTAGAGGGCTATATTTGATGGATTCATCCTGTGTTCCCTTTGTAGACAGTCATTCTCCTGACTTATTTTAGACATTTATTTTAGGATGAGGTGACCTGAGTCCTAATTTTATCTACTTTTCTCTGTCAATTATGAAGAGTTTTCAGATGACTGGTTCAGATGTCATTTGAGAAGATGTCACCATCCATTGTGTTTGATAACTCTGATGCATGAGTTCGTATCATTCTTAATACATGCAAAAGCGTAAAATCCACAACCAGCAAAGAATTTCACTGCTTAATGAAAGACTGTGTAATAAGGGATTTCCCTTTTCTTGTTTGTCAGCCTGAGGCAGAGGAGCACAGAATGAAAGTAAGATACTATTGATAAGACAATGATTTCAGCCTACCAATAATCAACTCACCCATGACTGTAGGCATCCTAGAAAAAAAATTAAGTTTCTTGAAACAAGTCAATGATATATAAACAGAACATCAGCCTGAAAGATGAAATCGAAAGATAAATGGTAATTGAAAAGTAATTAACAATGTTAATTTTTAAATGATATACATTATTAATTATTATCACATATCCTTTTTTTTCTTCATTCATTCCCATCTAAGCAGCAAAATTGCTTCAAGGAGTTCATACTTAATTACCAAATTAAAATTACTTTTATTTTAATCATTGGATTTTTTTGTTTCTCATCCCTCTGCTACTTATACATGTTAAGACAAATTTTCTAAAACTCAAGATCTATAAATAAATGCCCCAAATAAACCACAGATCAACATTAGAGAAAAGAATGGAGAAGATGCTTCCAGATCATCTTTATTATCACAGGCAACATGGCTGAGTGGATGTATAAAGAAGAATGAAACACATGAAGAGTTTGATTGTTGTGAATGAGTATAGGCAGTTTGTACTATGGCTGGGGAGCTGTTTAAAGGTCGCATGTGAGGAGTTGAAGTCAAGATTTAGAAGAATTATTCTTGTTTTTTTTCCTCTCTGAATTAAAGAGAAAGGTGTTATTGCAGTGCTTTATTTCTTTTCATATATCCTATTTTATATGATTTATTTTAGTCTGAATAAGTTAGTTTTCATTCTGACCTACACCATCTCACAGCTGAGACATGTAATGTTGCTGTATGTGTACATATCAATACAGATTTGGTATTGTGGCAAAGATGATTTTAGCAATAACAATTTTCATTTAAAATTTAAAAAGTATCAGATAGATTTTTTATTTCTTAGGGCTTAAAATATGAGTTGGTTATTTTTATAGCTACAGAATTTTGCCCATTGGAGTCATGGGAAACTAACTACTATGTAAACAAGATGTAGACTGATAATATATTTGCTTTAATCTTAACCTTTAATTCATCTTTATTTGACTTGTTTTATCAAACTGTACCTGGTAAAGCTTATTTCCTTTGCTGTTCACAGTATCTCTTATAAGTCAAACTTTAACATATATCTTCTTTAAACAGCTTGTCAGTTTTCACAAATGCTCATCTATTTCACCGTGCTGCTAGAATTATCATCAAGGATAAATAAAAATTGGTTGGCAAAATTTCTCTGTGTAGTTTGTATGCTGTTTCATTCTTTAATATTTTTGTGTCTGTGATGGTCAGACACATGGTATACCTGGAAGGGTACACATGCAAGCAAAGCTTTTATGCAGGTGATGTAGACTCTATGGATATGAGTATTGCTTACTTCAGAGAATGTCTTTCCCAAATATAGCTTTAGCTTTCTTTTATTCCCAGTGTTTCAAACTGGTTAGTCCAAAACTTTATTATTCAGCAAATAGAAAGACAACCATTTTCAGAAATTTCAAATTCCAAAAGTTTCATCTAAATATTAAAAACAGCTAGTTAATACTCATTTGCTCTTTTGCAGTTTTTACTGTGAAATTAATGCCTTTTAATCCACCAAGAAAGAGATTGTCCCTTATAAATAAACTGAACTCATTTCTGTGAGAACAAAATAAATCCAAAGACCACTGAACCTACAGATGCTTCTGTAGTGGTGATGAACTGATAAATCACCATTTAGTGACTAGTACCATTACTGACTAAAAGTGCAGACTCAGATTTTCATTAAGACACAGACTTAACTGTGCAACATCTTTTTTCCTTGATTTGATCATTAACTAGACATAGATATTCAGTGGCATCTGAGGTGCCCTAGGGAGAAGAGGATGTTGCAGCTCTTCCCAGTATGACAGCTGGTGGAATACATGTAGGCATCTCTGCACTAGGCAGCTTCAAGTTCCTCATCAGTACAAACAGCAAGTGTAGAGTAGGTCAGATAAAAGTATATATTTTAAATGAGATAATTGCTCTCTAGGCTCTCTAGCTTGATGTCTGTATACAAGCCAGATGCCTAAAAACTAGTGTTCTAACCTTAAATTATTACTAATAATTCCAGCTCGGTGCTGCAGATAAGCTTCTGTGCCCTACCAAAAACCAAGTAGATGAGAAATTTTCTAACTTTGTCCTATTTTCTTAATCCTACATCTGTGCTGGATTTTTTATTAATTGCTGATCAGTTTGCTGTTTATAACAAAACAGCATTGCTGTTTCAAGAGAGTAGGTAGCAAGTAAGCATCTTAAGAGAAGAGAAAAAATCAAGAAGTTTCATTATTTCTATGGCATACTCCTTCCAAACCAAGATGATCTCTCCTTGTTTTTTGTAGGTGTCAATTTCTGAACAACTGCGGTGACATAGGTTATTGGGAATTTGGAAAAGAAGAAGACCAAATGATTCTGGAAGCAGATGAAAAGGAGCAACTGCATTTTTTTCTGAAGCCATATAGAAAGTAAAGTAGAAGTTCAGCAAGTAGGAGAAATGCATGTAAGAAATAGAGGGTGGAAGTGGAAAAAAAGATTCAATAACAAGAGCTTGGGAGAGAAGACTATTGATATACTATGGATAATTTGGACATGTAATTGCAAAGATAGCTCTTCTCGAACTTTTCTTTCTATTACATTTTCAGTAGCAATTTCAAGTCAAAATTAACCACCATCAAATGGTTTGTTATAACACTAGGCAAAGAACTCTTTTAAATTACCACTAGATTTTACAGATATGGTAAAATTTATGAAGAAGGCTTTAGTTAACCATCATTAAGAATAGATCTTTATACGTTTTGTTTCTTCAGTGAAGTTAAAAACTGAAAACTTTGAACTAGGCTTCGAGCTATTGCAACCAACAAATGTCACTTGTCATCTGGAGGCAGTACTGTGTTCTTCTATATATTCTGCTACTCTCTCCTCTGTGAAACACTCTAGCCATCAGGAGCTTTTCAGTTCACATATAACCTTCTTATATTCATGAATAGTTATATTTTCAGAATTCAGGAAGCTCTCAGCTAGTGCCATGAGTTAGTCCTTAGACGTAGAATTCATGTCTAAAGAGGCAGGTTGTCCCAGATCTGATTACTAGCCTGTACATTTTTCTCCCAACAGATATCCATGCTGTTTTTTTTCTAATGCAGAGTTGTGTAATTCTGTAATAAAGTCTGAGGTGTTGAATATTTATTCTTATTTTTCATGGTTTATTATCCTGACATTTCAAATTGCTCTGCTTAAAGTTTGATAAGTGTTGTATAATAGAGAAATTGAACTTTTACATCAGCATTGCTTCACTTAAATGTCAAAATAGACATAAAATTTATGTCTAAAGCTGTCTGTGCTTCTTTCCTTATGCCCTGTGCAGGAGGTGGCTCAAAGGAATGAATGCCCTGCACAACGTCCCCTCCTTGTGTTTGAATCTTAGTATTTTAACATTGTGTTAAAATATTATAAAGTATTTTAACACACTGTTTTAACACTATGAGATTTAATGCAATATTTCAGCACTTGCCACATGGTACATTTGATTCATAAGACTTACAAATTACTGTTACTCCCTTTGGCCAGTGTAAAAAGATATTCAAAGATATGGTGGAGTATGTAAAATCAAATTTTACAGGATGCTGTCTTTAAACATAAAATTTATCTGTTTCTTTTCTCATCCCTCATTTATAATCCCATTCTTTTTCCCCACACATTCCCTTAGTTTTGTCCACAAATAAACTGTCTCTCAGTGTAGCCATTCTAAGTGTTTATTACTTATGTAATCTTTTCATGTAATTATTACTGCTATTACTGTAACTCCCCTTTTACCATATTTCTCCTTCCTAACACATTGCTTTGATCTTCTTTCTTTTCTTACATCTTTTTTTTTATCTGGCTAATAGCACCTTCTCTCCTCTGGCTAATAGCACCTTCCCTCACAACCCAGTACTCCTCTACCTGATTTCTTTTCTTTTCCCTGCAGCTAGTTCCCAGTTTTATTCTACTTTTTAAACTCCTTTGTTCCTATTCCTTACTAAGCCCCGATCCCCAACTTGCACTCACTACCACATTTTCTTCAGTCCCTTGCTGTCTTAGCACATCACCTTCAGCAGACGGAAAATGCAATTTTAAGTCAAACTAAGAAACTTTAATATTGCTCTGATCCTTCCTAGATTTAGGCTTATGGATACAGCCAGACGCAGGATGGAAAAAGGAGAGAAAGGGGAGCAGGGGAGGGAGGGCAAACAGTGGAGAAGAGGCAGAAATCAGCAATCTCAATAGATTGCAGTCTGTTTATTTCCCAAAGAGCGTTCGCTCAGCTGGGTGGCAGAGCAACATGAGCCACCAGATGTGCACCAGGAAGGCTGGTGTCAGCAAGAGGTGCTCATGCAGGTTTTGGCCAGTGCACAAAGCGAGATCTCACTGCCTTCTTCTCCTGCCAAGATGTACCTAGCAATGCTCAGGAATGAGACACTAGAAGACAGAGAGAGATAAATAACTAAACAACTAATAACTAAGGACAAGAACATGGAGGAAAAGCCCACAAGAGTGATTGTTAAGGTAACACAAAGTTGTTCACGTAGCATCCTTAAGAGAAGCCGGGGATTCCCTGGGAAAGTGAAGAGAGGATCATACTATAAAGTGGGACACAGGGCCAGCAGGTCCCTAATTATAAAAGTCTACATGGTCCTGCTTGTGCAGTACCCTTGTGGCTTTCATAGTGGCAAAAGCAAAAAGAGAGGCTGAACCACCCACAAATTCCCCTATAAGCAGTTAGTTCAGGGCCAGCATCCCACTCTTCTGCCTTCCTAGTTCTCGCTTTAGCATGGTGGACTATCACTTCCCTCATCGTGCCCTAAAATAAGCACAGTAGTAATTTGCAGACTCACTTTTCTAAGCTTCTAAATCTCATGTAATGGCAGTTTTCAAGAATCCATAGGATGAGAGATAAATTTGTTGTCTTATATAAAGTTATTCAGCGCTAGTAGGAAAATTGATTTCCCCAAGAACAAATTGGCAAGAAAGAAAGAATATGTCCCTATATCACTTATGCTAGTCAAGAACATAAATGAGAATATAGAAAAGAGCTTAACTCCTCTGCAAACTCTAGTATGATTAGGTATTACATTTATTTTGCAAAATTCATAGGGGAAAATTATTCACCTGTTACTCCTTTCAAAAATTTGGCCTACTGTGTTACAAGTGACATAATTAATGAAACATTATGACATGTTTCAATGAACCCAGCTATGTGCAAACTGTGATTAAAGAAATGATTGGAGAGTAAATGGTGCAGCTTTTACCAAGTCAGCTAACAATAAGAGACACTCTAGATTCTTATTATCTGCTATTAGTTTTGCCTTTCAGATAAGAGAAAAATGCATTTTAGGAATCTTTCATTGTCCTGCTTTAATAATTCCTGAAACATGCCAGTTATATTTATTTCATTTTACTTAATATTTTCACAAAAATACAGAGTCCATTACAAGCCTTTAAAAGCTTTATTTAAAATGTCATCTCAAAAGAAATCACTGCTTTTTCCACAGAGGAGCAGAAACATTAGTAGTGCATGGGCTTGAAGTAAGCTTTTGATTTAGGACTTGAAAGCTGGGTTCCAACACTTCTAAAACCTTTGTAAGTCGTATGTAGCTTTTGAAATCCCTGACGGTTAGTCTACCTAACTTGTTGTTCTGGTCATTTCTCTATTCCAGCCTATGTTTCTAGTTACTGTTTGGAATGAGGTGTGAGTTTATCAGAGCTCTGAACACTGAAACCTCAGCCAAAGTTGCCCACTTGGAGCAGGTGTCTCAGACCAGGTCTCCAACCTCATCCTTCCTCATGTGGGATTTGCCTTGTGTGTTAAGGTGAATAGTACATACTCAATTAGGTAGTGTGAAATTTAGACTTATTTTCAATATGTAATACCATCTTTTTATAAATCATCACCTCTTACAGATCCTTGATGTCTATTGTGCCTTTGTGATCAAGATATTAATAAAACTTTTAGATGGTGATCAAGGTTGCGTTTTTCTTTCTAAATGAGAGTTTAACTCTGTTAGTGGAAGCTTGTCAGGAGGTAGATGATGCCACCTATCATAAGGCAAGCCACTGCTATCCTTCTGAGTTTACACCTTGGGCAGGGAACTTTTCGTTCTTAGTCTGTACAGGATCTTATGTCTTCCAGCTCCTAGGCTTGGCCTGATCCAGCTTCATGTTATTCAGAATGAATGAGTGTAATGCCTGTGGCCCCACATACCAGAGACAGCCTTTTCTTTCTCCAGATCCCATCACAACACAAATAATGCTAAATGCATGGTGCTAGCTGTAGTGGGATCCCTCCCTGGAGTGATTAAAGCATTTTGATTCTCCCCATTATTCCTGGAAGTGAGGATGCTCAGAGTACTGCTCTAGACAATTGACTCTCAGTTGTGCTCCTCTTTTGTGAGGACACTTACTCATTCCCTTCTGCTTTCAAATTTCAGCTTTCTATTGTTCCTTCCACTTACTGTCTGTTCAGTGCCTTCCACTTAGCTGAAAGCTTTTGTAACTGAGTAATTTTCTCTAAGGCTGATAGGCCTAGAGGGTTAAGATCACTTTCCTCATGTCAGAGTTGAATATTATTTGCTATTACAAGAGCACTTGTAATTGTTTTTAGGAAATTAAAACAATTTAAATTGTGCCATTGCCAAACGGATTATGTGAGGACAGTAAAGAGACAATAGAAGACTCATTTGCCTTTAACATCTCAATTCTTCTCCTGGAAGAGCAGAACTTCTTTATTCTGCTGAACTTCCAAGGAGCCAGACTTCATCCAGAGTATTTTATCCAGGATAGCTCTATGATTGTTTTTATGTCTCCAACTGTTTCTTCCGAACTTCTGCTTTAAATCTTTTTTAATTACTGATAGATTTTCCATTACAGATTTTAGCACAAGAAATAATGTGTAGATTCCCACCCTAAGAAATCCAGATTGCTTTAGTCAATTGCTACAGCAACAATTAATCTGGTGCAGGTGTGACAACTTGTAGACTAGTGTCAGCCTGCACCTTCTGAGTCCAACTTCTATTGATGGATCTGAGAAACTTGCTTAGCAGGAAAGATCTACAACAGATCAGGTGTAACTTTGATGAGGTTAGGAAAGGAAGACCACAAAAGTATGAATTTACAAAAAAAAAAAAAAAGAAAAAGAAAAAGATAGGTGTATAGGTCAAGTTCACATCTACTTCTATTTTAGATTTTAATTTGATTTGCATAATTCTTGCTATTCGGCACAGTTGGAGGTCCCTAAGATAAAAGTAAGATCAATGAAGATAGGCACAAAACCTCTTACATACAGGTCCCTTATCCAGTTCCTGGATCATAACTCACTTTTCCACCTGGATGGATTACTACCACTTAACTACTGTTTTGATACTTACTGGCCTTTTTTAAAAATGGCTTTTTTTAAAACTGCCTCCTTTTGGCTCAGATAGATAGCCAACAGTGACAGAGCCCCTGGGCTTTGATTCCTTCTTGCAGTTGCTCAGGTTTCATCTGCTACCTTTGATGTTTCTGGCAGGACTAATGACTGCTGTGGAGCTCCTCTCTGTGGAGCTGTGACACACACAGCCATTTCACTACTGCTGTGAGACACATTTAGTCAAGTTCTGTCAAGTATGTACACCACTGAATGGGTAGGTTCACATCAAGCAAGGCAAATAATTCTATCTGCATTTCAGGAAGCATTTTCTACTATTTACTATTTTCTACATTTTTTTTTTATTTTTAAAAAAGAAAGCTTTAAAAAGAAAGGTTTAAGGTAGGCAGATACATGGAACCAGTTAAATCAGCCTACCACCCACAGAGATGGTACCAACACAGAATGGCACCACTACAGAAATATTCCATAAATTTATATATAAATTAAAATAAAGGAAGACATACATTCGGCTATTATTAAAGCCAATACAGATTCATGTTTACATAATTAATTATGATAGCATTTCTGAAAACTGTCTTTTCATACAGGTAATCTCTACAGTTAACAACTTTTAAAAAAATTATTGTCAAAAAAGATTACAAGAAAAAGAACAGTCAATGAATGACAGTTCTTATTATGTACTGTCATGAGTATATACATTTCTACATACATATATAAAGTGTATGTGAAATGACCAGATGTTTCACTTCCTGGCACAACTTTCATCATCACTTTAATTGTTTTTTGACACCAAAATGACAACAGAAGTGCTGAAGTAGTAACAAATTAGCAAGAACTAGACCGTTCTTTCACAAATTCTGGAGCCAGCATTAGATACCACACTGCAGGCACATGTGGCAGTTTTAACCATCACTTCTTCATACAGTTATTTTAGACCTATCATCTCTCTTGGATAGTGTAGACCATGTGGTTCTGCTGACACCTCTTGAGAATGTTCTTGCAATAGATAGATACACTCTTAAATCATTATTTTCCTTTCATTCCACACGGTCTAGGTGCCCTTGACATAATTTGAAAATATAGTGCAGCAGCACAATTTAAGATAAACCACTACCAATAAACGAAGCAATTTAAAATCTCATATCCTCTTCACCTTTGAACAAATCCCCCCCCAACTTACAGTTCCTCTCAAACTTCTTGTAGAAAAAAAAATATGAACTCAGCAAAGTATCTTAAAAATCACTTGAAATTATATTGTCATTCAGTAATGAAATAGTTCAGTCTGAGATAGTCGATCCATAACATCACTGTGTCATACACAGCGAGCTTCTGAGACCACCTCTTTCACTGGCAGATGATAAATTATAGATAGGAATCATCTAAGATTTTGAATATATATATAGTTATGGCATCTTGGAGGGCTATCTGCTCCTCCTGTCTTCCTGTTCACTCTGTGACAGGACAGAGTCACTTGTCTACTGCAGACAAGAACTTTTCTATAGACTTTAAATAGTATTTCCTGCTCCCAAAATCCTGTCTGGATGAAGTTCTCCAGGAGGCTACTTTGTCATTTTTTGCCTCAAGATTTACATGCAGCAGTTTATGTCCCTCCCAAAAGTTGCTGGAGTCCATTTGGATGATGGGCTCAAAATCAAACCCTTCATGGAAAGTTGCACAATACAGTGTCTCTGTAATCCTTCTGGCAACAGCTTTATATCACTATTTCTAATGGTCCAGCAACAGCAGTCAATCTGT
>JAUBOD010000006.1:458753-471638 GCA_032353885.1 Nothura maculosa
TACAGTGTCTCTGTAATCCTTCTGGCAACAGCTTTATATCACTATTTCTAATGGTCCAGCAACAGCAGTCAATCTGTTGCTATTTTACACTTCTCCCAGGAACTGACAGGTAGGTGCAAATAATGAAGAATTGGACTTTACATCACTCCAGCTCTTATAACGCTTCAACAAACTGGGCAACATCTTGCCCCTAGCTTCAGCCCTGAAACTACATCCCTGCCACAGGTTCACAGCTGTGTAACTGAGAGCAATTTCTGGCATAAAGCCCAGAATTTGACCCAGCAGCTTTATGGTGTATGGAGATGATATTAACACACATCATGAGCCAAATCTGCACTCTGGCTCTTAATAAAAATGCTATTGCCTTCATCATTACATTTAACCTCTTACATCAACCATAAAACTCTAAGAACAATTTAGCCAACAAAGTTAACTATTTATTAACCACTAGCAATTTTTTATTTGTATTTTTGAGTAACAGGAATTGAACAGTAGCAGGTAGATCATCAACATTTCAATGTATGTTTATACTATTTGTTAAAATTACTGTGCGCTTGCAAATAAACATGGAAGTTAATGTTCACAGAATGAAAAATACAAATGCACAAAGTACATGTTTAAATACAGACATAACTAGTTTTTAGTGTCATTTTTTGCAAAGAAATCTTTGTGAATAGATCCTTTCTCTCACTCAGAAATAAAATAAAATAAAATAAAATAAAATAAAATAAAATAAAATAAAATAAAATAAAATAAAATAAAATAAAGTAAAATAAAATAAACGGCAGTTAGAGTATTCCATTCAGATCAAAAGAAAATACATCATTTTACTTGGGACTTTTTAGCTGTTTCTGTCAATAAACCTAAGCATTGTTCATTAATAATATGTGAGGACATTTTTCTTTGTTTGCTTGTTGTTTTGAAAGATAGAATGATTTCAGGCAACATCGAACAAGGAAAGTATTACTCAGCCAGTGTGTGGTAGCTACATTGGCAGAACGATGACGATTCACCTTCTTGCTTGCATTCCAGGTAGCTCTAGTTACCTAGTTACTCCCAAGGTACAACAACATATGAAGTGGAACACACATGTAGCATACATTGAATTTTTTTTCTGGAGGGGGATGGATTATCCTCTGAAGCCTGGTAGCACTACTCTTGCAGCCAGGCTACTGTATTTGCAAAACAGTTGATCTCAATAGCATGAGTCCTGGACCAAATTGCCATCAATAATCATCTAAACTGCATATTTAAAGAAGTTCATTACTGGGTGCATAAAATTTACATCTCTCTCCCATCACTTCTATCTTTATAGTGTTAGAGATTTGTCAGACAGACTGAATCAATTTGACTAATCTCAGGATTGGAATGAGTGCCAGTCTGCATACATTTAGCTGGCATCCATGGATTAAGAGAAATTTCATATAGGTTTGCTTGAAATTTGTGATGCTCTTTAGCATACATTTTACCAACTGCATCTGATTTTACAGCTGCATTCTGAGGACCCAATGTATCTTGCCAGTACCTCCAGATGTCTTACACTTCATGCTAAACTTGGGCAGATTTGGCCCTACACTTTTCTACCTACCATTCATGCATGAGTTTACCAACTGCATTAAATTAAGGCTTGTGTCATGACATCCCCCATTCCTCTTAGGTACCGTTCTGAATATCAAATCACATTTCTTAAAGGGTGCTATGAATAAAACACAAGTGAAAATTACTTGCTAATTGCTGATGCAATTAATGAATTTATTCTAAATCTTATCCCAAAGCTTTTTGTAACAGAGATTCTAGCAGTTTAACTTATATAGAGTTTGTGTTGCCTGAAATGAATTAATATTAATAGTGCAATATTAAAAAAAAGTTGGCTCCATTCATGACATTTATTTTCATAATCACTACATCTTATGAGAACAAGAACTCTGTGCGTTGTTAGGTTTATGAGTTAAAATAGGTACTGAGATATAACAGATTTTTTTTCAATGTAATTTTCTGCCTTATTTGCCAGTTATGGCTCCATAGCCTAAATCTGTGTTTCCTGCCAAGATCACTTTGAGCTTGGAAGCACAACTCTCCAGTCCATCTTCTATGCATTTGTCCCTTCGCACTCCCTGTACAGCTTGGCTGTCAAATCAAACCCACTTTTATCTTTCTAATGTAGGATGCCTCCACCACAGATTGCCTGTAAGTTTTATAGAAGCATATAGAAGAAACAGGACTACTCCTAAATTAGGCTAATGTTAATAACAGTCATGAGGGTCAGCTGTGAAAAGATATGGATCCAGTTTTAGACCACATTGTCACTAAAAATATAATACCTGTATGTGTACTATATCAAAAGAAAACTATCTTTAAATATTCAAAATGAAATATAAAGCATTGGACATGGTTTAAGTTATTTCGGATAGATGTGATATATGTGAAAATATAATTAGCTTAGAAATGTCACTCATTAAACAATAGTACAATAGATAGAGATTTGTGGATGAAGTGCAGCAGCAGTTGCAGTAGTGTGATAAATTCATTTTATTCAGATATCCAGCTTTTAAGATGTAATGCTGTTCTTTAGATATTCCATGTCCATGCACCGTCCTGAGGATTATTATTTATACAATAGATGAGAGTTCCTAAGGTTTTTCCTCTTGAAAAACATACTACTATGGCAAACCGACTCATCAAGGTTAACCATTCTTCTTGCCTGCTACCTTCAAAAATTACATCCTCAAGAGGCATTGCACAACTAAGTCAGATAGTGTGGGCAAATTTAATTAACTAAATGTCACAGCCCACAGTTGTTACAGATGACATAAAGAGAAAAAGAGATAGGGCATAACCTTGAGGCACTTGTTATTGCTGCCAAATGTTTTAAAGGATTGTTCACTTGGACATGAAGCTTTCAGACTGTGGCACAATTAATATATGTGTGTATCACTACATCCCACTAAAGAGAATTTCAATGTGATTTTTCTCATAATCATTGAAGAAAACCTCAGGTGAAGAGAACAAAATGTGAAGGAGTCTGACAGAATTCCTCTGGCATCCACATGCTCATTAGACAGGAGAGATCTAGGTGTAGTGTTCCTATTTAATTGCAACAACTGCAGGAAGGTCCAAACTTTGCCCAGCTCAGAGACAAAACAACAAAAGACTTGGGACCTTGGACCAGCAACTCCTTTGGCCTGAAGGGTGTAATCTGCAGCTACCTTCTGCCTTACCGTATGAGCATGGTTTCCAGGGGCTGGACAGGAAATAACCTCCAGCCTCCTGCATTTTAGTGAATGGAGCCCATTCTCGTCCCTCCTGGGGACCATCTACTGCCATTCCATGGAAAGAGACATCACTTGTCCAGAACCCACTTTCCCTCAGCAAGGTGTATGTTGCTCCACATAGATGCAAAGAGCATAGAGACTACCAGAGGAAAGAGGAAATATTTATTGTCCATCAGATAGAATTTAAATGGAATGACTCAGTGAATCAGCACCATAAAGAGCAGCTAAAAAGAAGAATTTATACTTTTTCAAGCACACTTGACTCAATGCCTTCATAATCATTTCAAACTAGCTTGGGCGTGGTAGGAGGATTAAAGGGTTAATTAAATTTCAGACAAAGAATGGGAAACCAAGGACAAATCATAGAGAGAGAGAAAAAACATATCTTAAACAGTACTTCTGGAAAGATCTGCAATAAAATAACTAGCTCTAGATAAACCCAAGAATAGGCCAGAAGAAGGAGGGGGAGAATTGAACATAATAACTTGTAACTATAATTCCACCCTAGTAAAGCTCTTTTGAATGCTTATAAATGGCACAAATACATCAGTCCTCTAGTTTGAGCTATCATAAATGCATAGGAAGGGTACTTCAGACTATTAATTTCTGGAGTCGCAACATAAAATCCTTAAAAAAAAAGAAAAAAAGAATATTAGATATTTAGATATTTATAGCAGTAAATAAGGATTGATGGGAACATGATAGAAATGATGAAGGTTTAGTAGACAATGCTCTATATTTGATATTTCAGTAAGATGCAATGAGGTATGTTTTTTATTATTATTTATGAACAAATATAGAGAGACATCTCCAAGGATTTATAGGGTATATAGTTGTTATTCCTAGGGAGAAATAATCTTCAGAATTTTCTAGGCAGCCTCACAATGAAAGACATTTTCCCATAACCCGAACACAGTTGGGAAATTGCCCTTTCTAGACATCCCCTCGGCTCAGATAGGAGTGAACTAAAATAAAACCATAAATAGTGAAACACACAAAGCGCATGTGTAGTTCATTTCTTATTCCCCAAAGAGTGTTAATGCCTTCCCAGATGTCAAATAATCATAAAGAATATACTACATCAAACACTGTGTGAAAGAAGAGATGAGTTTTATTATAATTTAGAAATAATAAAATAACACGTTTGATACTTGTGACACTGACTTGCATTAGCTAAGGGTCTCTCCTTTTGAAACATCTCTTGAAATGTAGACTGGTTATACAATCTTTCAGAATGATTGCTATTACACATAATGGGCCAAAACGGCTGAACTTTCATCTTTGATCCAAGAGTTATCTGAAAAATCTTTGTCCAACATCCATGTGGATTATATATCCTAATAAGGATATACCAAGGAGATAGTTTTCACAGTCATACAGACTTATGATCAGCCCTGCCTTTGCTCCCTGGTAAATTGTTTCTTTTCTCCAGCAGTCTCACCATTTTTCCACCATCTGCTCTTCCTTTCCTCTCTTAACAAAGAAAGTAGCACAAGAAATGAGATTCACAGCTTCCTCATGTAGATGTAAACCATACTGTGGTGACAGCAGAGGACTACCTGGCAAAGCAGATTATCTGAGGATGCAGCTGTTTGTGTAGTACTATGTAAAAATGCAGCAATTTCCTGTAGTATAACTTCGATTTTGTCAATTTTCCTTAAAGCTAATTATAAGGGATTAGAAGGTTGTGTCTGTCACTGCTCAGAAATCTTCTTGTTTGCCATTGAGCTGAGGTGCCAAGTCTTGCAGGATAAGTAGCTGCAATAGCATTATGCTGTACTACAGTGTTTAGGGAAATGCCTTTTGCCCAGTCCAGAGGTGCACAAGGAAGCGTGAGTGCTTGGGAGGATTGCAGGGTATACAGGAGAGGCCTTTCAGGCTCCAGTCCCACCTGTATCACATGCCTTGGCACTAGGACTAACTGCCATAGAACAACAACCTGTACCTGTGTATTAAGTCAGGAGGCCACATCCAAATTTTCCCCAAATGATCCCTAGCACTTGCCTGCTCCCATGCCATACCCAGAATATGAGAGAGTACTCATTACTTGGACAAAAATCATATTAGGACTGTGTTAGCCATTTAACATTATAGACAATCAGTGTCAAGTGCCCAGGAACATTGCCTCTCACTTCTTGATTTACTACCTATATATATATAGGTAGTATATACCTATGTACTACTACTGTGATTTGCTTATCAGAATACATTTCATTCTAACCACTCTGAGGTTAGAGGGGAAGCCCTGAGAACAACAGCATCATGGATGTGTTTTAAGACTATATGCTGAATGCAGCAAAAAGTCAATTAGGATAGAACATCAAATCTGAAGAGTGAGTACAGAGGACCTTCATTATCCACATAATATTATATAACAGAATAGTCGATTAACCTGCAGGCATAGATCAGCTCTGGCAAATGCTTAGGTCCTCTCACAAAAGCTTTCCATACCTCTCTGAGAGGCAAAAATGAGAAACAAACAGGGTTTGTAAAACAAGATGTTGTACCTGTTGCATTTAGCAGTATAGGAAATCAGCCTGCATTCATTTTGGATATGGCAATCTCATTTCCTACAATGGTCCTTTGTATAAAGGTAGCATCTTTCACTGCTGTTATTGTGTATCCCAAAAGTATAATATTCATAAGAAAAAGTTCTTATTACTGTATATTGGAAAAGAACAACTTTCTGAAAACTACCCTTCAAAAAAGGCTGAGGAAGGAAGACTTTATCTTGCTAGTTCAAACACAGTGAACCAGAAATAATTTTTTCGTTCAGACAGACTTTACTTTTGCTAATATTTTTATATGATTAAAATATCTGATAAAGAATGGTTTCTTTTTTCATGCATCTCAGCTGTTGGAATTAACCCTTCAAGGAACAAAATGGTTGTTGGAGACCATTGAGCACCATCAAAGGCTGTGGTTCCATTTAATTTTTGAAAGTTCAGCTTCAAATCAAACTGCAACAGGCAAGCAGTCACATGCACTTGAGTGCTTCTGTGGTTCTTTTCTTGGTTAGATTGCTAAAGCAGTAAAATAATGCTCACCGGTAAGAACTATGTCAAATTATTTGAGTTCTTATATATCTATTATTTACTACTTTACTGAATTAAAACACTGGAAATTTTAGTGTTTTTGCTGCTAAAGTGAGCAAGAGATTGGAGAAGGACAATGGGATGGGCAAACAGTGCCCATGCAATAGCTGAGTGAGCCTAATCTGTTCTTTTTTCACATGGACAAGTCTGCTTCAGCCGGTCTCACCTCTGTACATGTTTCAATTTTGCTACATTATACTTGAAGTACTTCTTTTTGTTTTCAGTTTGATCAGTTTTCTATAACTATCATATATATTCTTTTTGTGATTGCTTATCCTGTAATACTTTCAAAGGACAAGTGATTCTTTTACATAAGTGAAAACTTGTATCTTTGCTGCTTTCCATAAAGTGTGAGGGATCTATATTTGTGCAGATCAGAGTGAAGATTCCACTATGCCATCCCCTTAGCACCTGCCCAGAAGGGAGCTCTTCATTTCCTGCCACTGTGCCTTATTTTCAGATATTTCAAAAATTGGAGCTTTCTCATTTTGCATTTGGCATAGTCTTATTTCTTATGAGGCTATGTGGTCTCTATGTGATCTCTAGCTGACGTGGTTGATCAGAAGAGTTGATCAGAAATCTAACTTGCTGATCAGAAATCTAACTTGGCGTTCTATTGGACATACCTACCAAGACATTACAGCTATGTCTACCTTGCAGCAGAGTTACAGTATTGGGTGAGCATTACATATAAGTACCATTTCATTTGAAGTGATGCTTGTGCTCTTAAAGTGTATAATTGGTGGCCTGCAATGCCTTTACCTCACGCCCAAGTATTTTCCTGGATGTTCTCTAATAGGGCACTTCAAGAGATAATGACATAATCTAATTTTTGATGGTGTATAAATTTATTATAGGAAGGTAGGTTCCAATTTAGGTCTTTCAAACTGCTCTCTAGAGGATCCTACTTTTTTTTTCCATTAACTATACGGTGTGTTTAGGTTCCTCAATTAGATACTTCAATTAGATGCCTTAAGTTTGAAAGTGTGAATACTCTGCCCCATGAGTTTTCTGTCTGAGATTTCTTCTGGTTCTACTATCTATCATATGTCTTGACAAATTTAGGCTTACAAGATCATAATTACCAGGATCTCCTGCTTTCTTTTCAGACTTGCTCACCTAAATTGTACTTCTGTCGTGAAGAGCTGGCATTTATTTCTTGTGAACTGAATTGCCCTTCCCTATTTCTTCATTTCTATCCTTTACATTGCTGCTGAATTTCTCAGGCTTCAGGAATTGTTTCTATTTCTACACACTCTGAAGTTGGTACAATTTGCCTAACAACTTTTCTTCATTCCCTACCTGAAACCATTATTGTTCTATGACATTTGAAGAAAGTCAAAAACATAATTTATTTTTTACCTGACAGAATATTAATATTCTCTATCAAGAAAAATATCATATATCAGAAAACGTATCTTTTTAGCTAGATTATGTAAGTCTCATAAGAAGGCCATATTCTGCACTTAAACACATTTATCACCCCTGTTACTTTCTCTTCACTGTTCAGTCCTTTATTATACTGCCTAACTAAAAGCTTATGATTTTTTGTATCTTTCAGAGTTGTTGACAGAGCTAATTACTAAATTGCCACTGATCTTTGCTTTGCACAACTTTATTATGTGCTTTGATGTTGTGCTCCAACTCTTTCGCACAAAGTTTTTAAGGCTTTAACAGCCATTGAATTTGATGAAATAAATTGACTACACTATTACATGTTAGAACAAGACTTAGTAATTTGACTTTGCCTTTTACCTGGGAAATTTCAAGCTAGCACATCAATTTTCAAAGGTCACTCATTTACTCTGTTGTATTTCACTTTCCTTTCCCCAATCTGTTTGTTTTTCACTAAGTTGTTCTTTTCGGTCCATTCTAGGTTGACAGACCTCATTACTTTGCTTGAGCTTATAAGACGGATACACGACTGGTGTCAGTAAGCAGCATAGTGTAGTGAGCTGGAATCATTCCTCATATTTGCTTGCATTTGCATGTGCTAGAGATGAACTTGACAAAATAACACATTCTCAAAGGTAATCTCAGTTCTTAGCTGTTTACATATTATTTTATGTCATCAAAAATAATGTTCTAATAGAGATAGTTAATTATTTAGCGTAGGCTGAGAGAATAAATTGAGACTTAATGTGGCTGAATAGCTTAAAATAATGATATTTTTAGAAGGATATGATGCATTGTGTTTTCTCCTCTCAGTTAAGTTACTTTTTTTATGCTTTTTTCTCCTTTTTCTAAGGCTCTTCAACTGATACTGTTTGTTATATCAGTATGTTATTCAATCCTACTACAGCTTTTATCAAACTCGCAGACCACTCACTTCATGGTATTTTTATGAAATAGTTGCTTTGATGGATTGTACCCACATGACACTGGAAAATACTATGCCTCTGAGGAGCAGGTAAAAACATGCACTTTCAACCAGATTATGTTGATGAATGAAAAAATCTCCAAGAAATCTATCATAGCATGAAGTTATAATGCAGTCCCCCAAGCACATTTGCTTGTGTCACACCCGAACTAAGAGATTGGACAAACTGTTGCAATGCTAATGTCAGCATTAAGGATGAAAAGCAGCAGCTCCAGGTTTTTCTTTCTTTTCTTATCTCATGTAGGGACATATAGAAATTTTCTTGATCAGACTTGTAGTTCTTACAGTCCGTTACTGTCTTCTGCTGATAACAACCATTATTAGATGTTCACGCACAAAATAGTCACAAAATAATGAGCCTTTAGAGCAAGTTTATTGCAGCTCCTGTGTTATAAAGATAGAGGTCTGCCTTGAGGTTTCTAGGACTGCAATCATTTTGAATCTCTGTTTAAGTTTATAATTCTTGCTATTACAGTCCCTTCTCACTGTTAGCTATAGAGATATCATTTTAAAAATTCTTACTAAAATCAAGTGTTAATATATTACTTAGATCAAAAGACTTATTGCTCTTCTCATTAAAAAAAGGAAAAGGTTTCTCATCAGTTATTTCAAGTTTGCCACCTTTTAAGCTCATTGACTGCTTTTCTGTCCTGTGATTATAAGTTTGATTTAAGACAATCTCATAATTTACCTTGTCTAGACTTCTTCCCATCATTATATACTTTTGAAATGAAGCTTTGTATTTCCTTGTCTCTAGAACACAACATCCAGCCTTTTTAATCCCTATTTCCATCACTCTATCTATCTATGGTGTTTCCTCTCTCTTTTTTGACCTTCATTTTTTGTGAAAAGTGAGGTTCTGTGGTGACTAAAAATAAAATGAGGAATAGCAATGTTTTCAGCCATTCTCAGAGGCAGTAAAAGCAAGCCCATCTCCCTCTTCACTACATACATCCACCTTATTACTTATATATTTAGGAATCTCCAAAAGCAAAACTGCTTTACCTTGCCATAAATCCCACTTTCATCATATCTATACCTAGGCATAAAAGGAATTCCAAGAAAAATAAAAAGTTTTCCAGACTTCTTATTCTCTCCCTTCATTCCTTAATGTTTTTCCTCTTATCCACAATCTTTTTTTTTTCTTTCAAGTAGATGTTCAGAGCTTCAGAATTCAACATGAACATTTTGTTTGTGTGAAAATAATCTCTTTGCATTCCAGGTCGTTATTAACACCAATAGTAAAATGTACTGGTATATATTATTGCTTAATCAAACTTTACTGTGCAAGAGTAAATGATCTTCTACATTATCTTCTTTTTAGAACCTGTACCTTTTGTAGTCATGAATTCAGAGTCTTACAGAATATATTGTGTATTTCAGGTAAACAAGTCATCCGTTAACATATTCTCCCCTTAATAACAGTTGAAGATTACTTACTATTTTTATACCTCACTGCATTTATAAAATAGAACTTAAGCAAGCAATATATATAATTTTAATATTCTATGCTCTCCTATTTTTATATCTATCTGCAAAATATTTTATCATATTTGCAATCATATTTATAAAATTTGGCATGATCCCTAGGCCAAAATTTTCTGGAGTAAACCGTCTAAAATTAGCTTGGTTGCACTTGATTACATTTGAAATGACTTTGGTCCCTTATGCTGAAATTTCTGTTGTTAAATGCATACGATAAAATGTCAAGCATTTATTTCAGGATATTTGAATAAATACTGTATTTAACCCTTTCAAAGGCAGGGTTACAGAAATGTTGGTGACATCTTTAAAATGCTTAAATTTCTCTAATTGTAACCTGAAAATGCAGTTTCTGAGGATTTTTTTTGTTGTTGTTTCCTTCTCTCCTTCCCTCTTCAATGTCTATCATGGCTAGTGCTAGAAAAAGAGATAAAAAGCAGGTTTCCCATTACAGGACTTATGGCTTTGGGACTGCAAGGTGCACCAAGAGATAAGAATTCAGAATTTAAAAAAAGCATGATAAGACTCTCTAAGACCATTTCAGTCTCTGAAACTACCTGTTCTAGGAGATCTTTTCTGGGTGTACAGTTTATTTATCAGGGAGCTGTGGTCAGTGAAACAGTTGCAATTGGCTACTGCAACTAGACTGGAAACAGAAAATAATATATCTGCAAAGAACTGTTCACCAGTGAGTCAAACTCTGGTGAACAAAATGTTATAAATAGTCCTAAAATATATGGACTGTGAGATATTTGCAGATGGAGGAAAGAAAGAAGCAGAGCATTTTACATAGCAATGATTCCTTAGAATTAGAAATACACTGTGAAAGTTCAGCTGTACTCAAAATTACACATATGCCAAGTGCAGGCTAGTGTTACTACAATGTACCATTTGTAAAATGTTTAAATATGGATGAGAATATGAAAGTACAAGCCATGTACAATCTAGTCTGTTTCCTACACATATGCCAGAGCAAATAATGATGCGAGTTGAGAGGCATAATGACAATATTGTGCCTATAATGCATTTGCCCAAAGGTGCACTTGTGCATATGTTTTCTATTCATTTTTGTTCTCTATTGCACATTTCCCTCAATGTAATTATTCCATTGATTGTAATTAAGCTCCCTCTAAGCCTGTGAGTGTGAAGTGCATTTTCAAAATAAATATGAAAGAGCTGACTTGCTTATGAAGCTTTTCTACGTTCTCACAGCTCCATAAACACCTAGCAGGCACTTCATCTAAGAACGTAACTGCATTTTATTTTGAAGGCTTTCTGTGCATTTATCTGTGTTTTTTTTTTAAAGAAAAGAAAATGTCTGAATTTCAAATTATACAAATCAAACCTGTGGCAAAACCTGTGGCAAAGTGTTTAATCTATTATTCTTAATATTTGTAATACATTATCACCTACTATAATATGCCAACTTAGAGAGATGAATGTTCCTTTATGGTAGGGACTAAACATATATACATGAAGGAGAAAAGACATACATGTCCAGGACTAGACCCTGACAGGGGTCAGGGGTCTTGTCCTGGACAGGACTAGACCCAGACACCTTAGATGGGCTGAAGAAAAGAACAGAAAAACATGATAGTAGCTAGAGAGTAACAGTATAACTACACTTTTTTTTTTTCATAAAATAGTAGTCTCAGTTTGCCACCTGTCTCACCATCTCAACATTGCAACCTATTTTCATAACTTGACGAATTCTTTGTATTCTCAAATACTCCTATAAAACTGATTTGCCTCTGCTATAATGCTGAGCCTGAAAGCTGCTTCTCTCTGTCTCCCTCTTCCTGCCTTCCAAAAGTCAAATACTGCCCCATGAGCAAGGGAGTTCATTAGCTTTATAACACAAACTACGAGCCGTATCTCAGGTGTCTGTGCATCAGAAAGAAAGGCTCCGAAAGACGTTTCTTTGAAGTCTGTTTTCAGATGACTTCATTAAAAACCAACAAAACCATATAATCATCTAAGGGTCATAATTGCCACATCTACAAATATGATATCAATCACTCACAGTATGTGGCATTAATACGCATTAAAAATAGATAATTTGAACTCTATGGCTATGTAAACATTTCTGGTGACAGGGTGGTGCCTGACTTGAAGCAAAACAAGGTGAAAAATACTTCATGAGGAACAGGTAACAAAATCTCATTTATGCTCTAGGTACTATTATATTAGCTCATAGCATAGCATCAGATGAAACATAACATATACAGTATCATACTGAAGCAGAATGAGGCCTGGCAGTCAAGGTTTGATAACACCAGTGTAGGAAGTCTTGGCTATAACATACCAAGCAGGATCCATCTGACTAAATCTGAGTAAGACACTCTAACTTGCCTATATATTGTGAAATACAGATCTCTTGATGGATATTTAGTCACCATGGAAGCATAGAGTGCTTCATTTCATAAATAGAAATCCTAAAATAGATTGGGAGAAATGCACCTTTAGAATAGCTGATTTTCTCTATTGACTATAAAGGGAGAATAGATAAGCTCATAAGCTGTGAAAGAAAAAAGTGACCAGGTGCTTATTATCACTGTTACACTGCACCTAAATTAATTAAGAGAGTGTTTCCTGGCATTAAATACATTACCCATCTTCAGTTCTTTCTTTATCATATCAATATCTGCTACAACTT
>JAUBOD010000006.1:478026-501139 GCA_032353885.1 Nothura maculosa
AGTAAAACATGCCAGTATCTGAAATGAAAGTAAAGTTTCATGAACTAATATGAGTAGGGACTTGGTGAAGAATGATAGCATCTTGTATGCTGAATGATAGCATCATTCAGCATCTTGTAGAATAAACATTTCTTTCTGTTAGTAAAAGAAAAAAACACTTAAATAAAAGAACAGAAAAAGCAGAAGAAAATTGAAAATCAGCTTCTTAGTTTTCTGATTGTAGTCAGTAATATTTATTCTTCTTTTTCTAGTAAGACCTAGGAATACTACTAATAATAGATAAGACTATAATACAAACAAATCACTGTAGAAATATCAAAGTACAATTCCAAGTCAAAACTCAGAAGAATGAGGAAAGAGGCAGACAAATAGTACAAGAAATAATGATGCAGAACTCACTACTGTGATAGGCAGTGAAGATTGTTCTAAGATCATAATTGATGGTAATTATATTCTTACTGTGGTTCAATTAAGGCCAGATGGAATTACGATCATGAAAGAGTTCATTATCATGATTTACCCCTACATATCCATTAAATAATCAGGAAGCTAAATTTGACTATCAAAAGGCTCCTATAAGCTACCTGGACTCAAAATATTATTTTAAAAAATAGTCATCCAAGAATGTTCAGGTAAATCGGAAACTTTCACAAAGGACAGGTCATCCTTCTGGGTAAT
Organism: Nothura maculosa; assembly: GCA_032353885.1. NCBI lineage: Eukaryota > Metazoa > Chordata > Aves > Tinamiformes > Tinamidae > Nothura > Nothura maculosa. Next base: position 478,705 of record JAUBOD010000006.1, read on the forward strand.
GATGTTATAGATATACCTCCTAGGATAGGATTCTCCAAAACCATGCAACAGTGGAAGATCTTTCTATATTTCACTATTTTTTGCATGTTCTCACACACATATGGTCAATAGAGGCATGCAGGGTAAACCAGTATTGAAGAAAGGATAATGAGTTAATGAGTTATTTGGTTTAACATTTAAAAACTATTGTTTTCTCCTAATGAAATAGTGCTCTATAGTAAAGGAATTTGAATATCTTCTCCAAAGACCCTGATACAGAAAGACAGATAAATTTGTCTAGAAGTGTGTAAAAATTCTGGAAGTGCTTTCAATATAAATCATTTATCTTCTAGGTATAAAGTGCACAAAAATGATTCATCAATATGTCAATCGGTCTTTCAACTAAGAACTCAGATTCATTACAGCTTTCCATAATTAATCTTCACAGGTAGACTAAATGTGATTCTCAGATTTTCAGGTTCATTTGAAAGCTTGAGTTTAACCAGAAAGAAGTTTTCCAATTTTTTTTTTCAAAAAGACATTTTCATTAATATAATTTGAATGTTAACATAGACACATAAATCACAAACAGCTGTATTAAGCCCTTTTAAAGCCAATTGGGTAAGCAAATGGTATAATAAAATCTCATATTCTACAAATTAGTAGCAAAACACAAGGGAAAAATTGCAATGTAATTCTGGGCCTCGGATACATGCTTCATGAGCCTATACAGTCATTAGAAATCCCAGTTTTAAAGTATGTACTTTGAAGTCACAGTGAATGTGACTTTGAATGTGACAAGAATAATCTTAGAAAGTATGCATAGCAAAAAAAAATGAGAAGAATCTTCTCACAGAAATTCTGATGAGACAAAACCAGAAGAAGGAGGCAAATAAGAGAAAGAAAAGTAAAATTTTAGACTATGATCATAGGCAATCTTGTTGAACATGTCTGATTTTCAAGGAGCATGAGATTGGAGCAACAAAACTTTAAAAAAAATGTTTTCACAACTAAGAATGAAGAAGATCAAAACAAAGCAACTTCGGAGAAATTCAAGACAAGTGAATGAATGAGCTCCTGTAAGACAAAGAGCAAGACAAAGGGATAAAACAGTCAGTACACTGCAAATCACAAAAATATGAAGCATTGGATCTATCTCACTTAAAAATCAGATATCAAGTCCCAACTAGCCTCCAAGGAATGACAGTCTTGGTGGTTGTGTCCAAAGGTTGCAGTGACTTACCTCCTGAAGGGTCCCAGTTTATAGAATCTCTGTTTATATAGTCCATAGAGTCTAGACTCAGCCTGTGACATTAAGGAAGTTAAATTTAAATGAGGAGCTAAAGAATGATGCTGCAAAAAAATGACAAAATGATCAGATAATGAACCAAGAACTGTTGGTTATTTAAAGGTCTAATCTCTTCTAGTGTGAAAAAAGTCATTTCCAAAAACCTATTCTTAGCAACTTGAGGACACCCAAGTCTACCTTTCAAATAGACTACCTGTTTCTCCCATCAACAAAGAATCTCACCTATCTCAGTTCCCTTTAAGCACTGGTTTACTTCAAAATTGGATTTGCCATCTGAAGTTCAAAGGTGGTTTTTTTAGTGAAGGTAAGCAAAAAAGAATCTTCAATGAACACTACACTTCATTGATCTATTCAGCCACCAAAGACGTCAAGTGAAAACTGATTTAAATCAGGTTTCCTACTAGTTACTATCCACATTAAAGTAGCTATAAGTCTAATGTGCATTTTAATCAGCTGTCATAACCATTTAAAAAAAAAGGTTGAATCAAATTACATATTGAGTAATATATATGTAACATACATATATTACATATTAACTTCATCTTCTGGCCATTTCATGACCAGCACATTGACATCATTAAGTGACACTGCCCTATTTATAGGTTTTCATTAATTCTGCGGTATATTACAGATCTCCTCCTTTTTAGACTCTTGTCCAGTTGCTTAACAATATCACATCTTAGCAATCCACAATTTTTTTGGCAGAAACACAAAACATTGTGTCTAAAAATGTCAATCATGGAAAACATACTGGAACACAAAGCTACCTGCTGTGTTTATTTTTTACACAATAAGGCACCATATTTCTAATTTCAGATGCTACTAATATGTAAGGAGGGAAGAATTATTTTAAAGTAATGTCTTTGATCACCTACATGGCAACTGAAGCAGCTTTTGAATGAGCAGCTGTGTCTATCAGTGCTTATTTTAAAAAGGAGACAAAAAATAATTGTTTGTTTTGGTCTTCACACTTGGGTCTTTTGAAGTGGAAGAGAAGGACAGGTTTTTTTTCAAGAGAAGAAAAATGATTGATATTACTATTTCATAAAAAAAAAACCCAGAAACATAAAAGGAAACATGCTGATGAGCTAACAGGCATTACACCTTATTCCAATACAGAAAAGAGAAGTCAGCAGCTTATTATGGAGGGACAATAAAATAACAACTCCCTTCTTATGAACAAGTATACTTATTTTCCATCATTAACTCAAAAATAGATTGTAGATTATCTGTTCTCACTGTGAGTATATACCATGTTTCCCCTTTTAAATGCAGGAGAATAACAGTTTCTACCTAAAAACAACCTTGCATGTCAAAAGGTTAACAAGATATTACAAGATATTTTTCATAAACATGTGTTTCTATAATGATATTTTTAAGCCTTAAAATGACTAATTCCTGAAAGCCATCAGAGAGCAAGGGCGAAATAAATGCCCACTATTAGCCACTGTATTTGATAAGTATGTAAAGCAATACTATTAAGATGGAAATTACTTTGGAATCTAAACAAATCGAATAATGTTATTATTTTCCTGAAATTTCACAAAGAAAAACATAAGCAATTAAATAAATAATTAAAACCAAGTCATTATATTTCAAAGCTTTAATTAGGGCATACTTTTAGTTTTTCTTTATATTTTATTTACATTTTTCTATCTTGAAGGAAATCAAATTATAAAAACATTCTTTCTTCTCTATCTATTTGCATCCTTAACTAGTCCCAAATAAAAAGATGTCTCTAACTACACATTGCTCAGTCATTCTTGTGAACTGAATACAGAATTAATATTTTCTGTAGGTAGGCTTTTACATTTCTTTCTTACACTCCATAGACCACCATCTCTTATTCTAACAGGAGAGGAGTATTTTGGCCTGACGTATTTATCTGAGAGTACAATAATGGCAAGTGTTTATTTATAAATAGAATAAATATTTAAGCCAGTCATTTATTTCTAGAAAATATAATCCAAGTCAGGAGCTAGCTGCAAGAGCTTCCTCTGACGCATCTGGCTTAGCTAAACAAATCAGGAGATGGGTGAAGCTCTCAATTATGTGCAGGCTGATGAATGACTATAGGGAGACTGAGAGGGGGAAATGAGAAAAATTGTCCCAAGCTAGTCCTCCTTTGATCTTAAAGACATTCATGACATAGATGTATCCCAAATACCTTGATTCTTAATCCTGGGACATGGATAAGAATTAGTGACAGTTATTCTCTGTTGAAACCTGATAAACTAACTGCCAAAGTATTACATTTGTAGCATAAGGCTTTTAAATATATATTTAATCTACCACTGAATTCAGGAGAAGGAATTGGCTTGGTGGGGACAGTATATAATCTGTGAACCTGCACATTTACAGCACATACTTGTTATAGTAAAGCTGTGCTTGTACTACACACTGTGCAGATGTTTTTCAAAATAACTTGGATAACAAAGTTGCAGTAAATAATGTAACGTGATGCTTCCACTGTCTTGTATGTGTCAGATCTGTTTGGGCCTTTGCTCTTGACTGGCCTGTTGCGCTCCTAGACAATGTTTGCTTGACTAAAAATCTTTGTTTTGCAAATGAGAAACAAGAGTGAGAGAAGTCAAGAAAATCAGAACACAACAATTATATATATTAAAAATTTTAAATAAATTAAAACATTAAACAAATATCATATTAAACTCAATAAGAATTAAATCAAGGTTCCAGAATTTGACAATTCTGAGCCAAGAGGGTGACTGCAAATACGAGTATAAATATCCAAATCCACTTCTGCACTATGAAATAAAAAAAGTAACTCAGCAACCATTTATCAAACATCTTATGTAATACGAAAATACTTTAAGAACCGAATGTTTCTTTTCTCTGCATGTCCAGACATGTCGCGGTATCCAGGGCTAGGTGATTTGCACTTTGTATATGTTTAAATGCACCTAAATCTTAGAAATCAGATACTGTCCTGCTAAATTCCCAATAGGGGCTATTGCTTCTGCACATGCTTGATGAAGCCATATAGGACTTCTAAGAAAATCCAACTGTGAGAATGGGAAAGAGAGGACAGCTTTGGTGTAATTTCCCTTGTTCCTAAACACAGGAAGTGAGACTCTCTGATATCTGCTCTGTGCTGCAAGTAAACTCAGAAATATCCCTCGGATTTAGGGATCAAACTCAGGATATCTCCAGGAATGGATGTTGAAATTTTCTCTCACCTATTTCCTCATGCCTTTAGTCATGCATTCCTTCAGCAAAGGACTGGAGATCTATAATCTGAGTAAATCACTGAATCCAAGTCTCTGACCTTTGACTAGCCTCTAAGGATTAGAATGATATGCTAATTATGAGCGCCGCCAGCATTTTTTAATATGTTCTTCTAAGTTCAACGTTTCCTACTGACTCTTAAATCACTGTTTTGCTTGATGTATCTATTAGAGCAAAAAAATATCTGCATATACTTTAAAGGGATCTTTAGTAACTTCTAAGACTTTTCCTCTACAGAAGTTATTAAAGAATTTGTTAAAACTGCTTGTATTAAAGAATTTGCTTGTATTTCCTGATTCTAAAACTGTTTTTAATTATAGATGCTTTCACCCATTTGCAAGTGTGAATTAGTTCTAATAAATATCATATTCTTATATTAACATAGGTGTATAAGTGTAGAAAATCAAGGCAAGTTTCCTAATATTTTGCCCAAAGGCAAAGTTCATTAGAGCGGGCAGTGCCCATACAAAGATTCAGGCATTCTTAAATCCAGATGACGAATTTCCACTACTGTGAGTCAGCAACTGAACCAAGGCAGAACTCAGCAGTCCTTAATCCACAGCTCATGCTTTAATAGCCAGATTCATCCAAGCTCACCTGAAGAAAAAAAAAGTCCCCAGAATTAGTTGCAAAGGCCAAAAATCTTTTTACTGTTTTTTTTAGCATGACCCTTCCAAATTCCATATTAGTAAGTTAATATTAGATTTATGCTAAATGAATATAGCAGCTTAACATTTTAATTTTTTCTAGGTTTGATTATGGACTCACTTTGCTCAAAACTGGAGTCTGAATCATCTCAAGGCTGCTAGAAAGGAAGTGTAAAACAAACAAACAAAAAATAGTAGGAAAACAATCGGTCAGTAAAGCATGCCAAAATCTTCCTAGTTCAAAAAATATGGTAATATTGGACATGAATGGTAGCATTGCACATATGAACTGGCAATAAAACTATATTTTTAATTGCAAAATACTACAGGATAATGTTGCTTACCTTAAAAGGAAATATCAGGACATAATAGGGAAAAAAATATCTTCCAATTTTGATTTTGTTTTATTCACAATTTACAAATTCTATCAGAACTACTGATAAGAAGAGGAAAGGAACTTTTGCTTCCTTTCATATCATAATTGTTTAAATTAAGATTTCTATATTAATCATACAAAAATTAGAAAATCCTCAAAAGAAAAAGAGTATATAATGAGATTTTCTACAATTTTTAGAAAAAAAAGCTTGGTCCCTGTTTTTTAAAGTTTGCTGTTAATTATTCTTTGCAGCATGAAAGCTACATCTTCTTGAAGTTTTCCTGGGTGGAAAGGTACATATAAACACCAGGTGCCTTGTTGCATGCATAATAATACAAATAACTTTAGTAAAACATCTAAGATCCTAGGGACATTCTCAATTTTGTGAACATTCAGAACAAATCAATTTTGACATGTGTTTGAAGACTGGGCAAAGGTTAGGGCTTGTTCCTATTTCATCTGAGTTAGTTTAGCCATGATGATTTGAAAGGAACTCATTCGTTCCCATGGCAATGCAGGAAATTCTTCAAAACTCTGCTTCTGTCATGGCAAATGAAGTAACCTTCCTTATTTTTTTTTGTGAAAATACACCAGTTTAAGGAATATATCAGGTAACAGAGAAACCTAAGGTCCTTGAAGATAAATAATTAATTTCAAAGGGATTTGCAAGTAATTCATAAACTCAAAATAGGTCAATAGAAAACTGAGAGCACTCCAGCATGTAGTGAAAGTCAGAGTAGGGATTCCTAATAAGGTAAGAATTAAAGAAGTGCCTTTCAGGGATAGCTACTGGCTCGCGGTTTCCTTCTAGATATCACAAAAGGCTCTCGAAGCTACCAGGAAAATGGTACCAAACAAATACCCTAGTAACTTCTTTGTATCTTAGATTCTTCAAGAGAGGAGAGTATCCCCCAAAGACCATGTTGACAGGTCTTTCGTGAGAGGAAGACAGATCCCTGTGGGAAACACTTTACCTGGACCTGTTGGGAGCAAGGATGTCCTCAAAAATGGCAGGAATGGGGACATTTGCAGAAGGGTCAGCCTGAGGATTTCTGTCAAGGATTTCTGTCTGTTGTCGCTGCAACTCTTCTTGGCTTCTCCACAGGCATTGCCCAGGACACTGTTCCTGGGATTAATGTAATCTAACCTAACCTCACCAAACCCTCTGTCCATTCCTTTTGCCATTCTTCTTTCAGCTACACTTGCCATAAGCTTTCAGAGAAAGCTAATGAGACTAGCTCTCTGCCGCCTCCTTATTTCTTCAATTGGTGTCCTATATCTCCTACATAAATTAAGATGCTTAAATAAGTTAAATAAGTTACAAATTTTTCAACATCACCAAAAAGTCTCAGACTTAATTTAGAGCCTTGTTATCAGATATCTGCCAGGGATAATTAGCATATGACTGCTATCTGATCATGAGAAGAAATTTAATTTCCACTGTAAAAACTGTGGGATTTCTAGTATATTTTTTTTCTTATTCTCAAACAAAGAGAATAAAAATAACAGAAGCTATCATTCCTTCCAATTTTCTTCTAATAAATCTTTAACATACTACCGGAAAAGGAAAACATAGAGGTTTGTGTTAATATAGGAAGTTTTTGTATACACTTGGCATAAATTTACACTGAAAGTGATTTAAAAATGGAGTTAGCCCATTGCCTGTTTGCTTTGTTCACCAAATGACTGGGTCTGTATTTACCTAGAGTCTGGTTTCATCACATTCTTAAGAGCTAATCAGTGATATAATCAAAACAGCTACCATTTTTCCACAGTCATTCTTTATGTCTAAATATATATATATTTCAGAACCTATTGCCTGATTTCTGTTTATTGTTTGAAGCATATGTGTGATAATTCTGTTCAAGTCAGCTTCTCCAAAATGAATAGTCTATTTTTCATGATTTCTTTGCTTAAAAGAATGTTTTGGTCATGCGCAAAACAAAATTCTGCAATTTTCAATCCAACCTTAAATTTTCTTCTAAAAATTTGGAAACAGAATTATTAAATAGAAACTGTTGGTCACTGTTGTCATTTTTCAGTTGTACTTTGGACCTTAATTGAATCATCTGTCTATTTTCAGCTTTTATTAGTACTATTTATTTTTGTTCTTGTCAGCCCTCAGGGTCATCTTTAAACAATCAGGATTTCAATATGCTGAACATAGAGATGCACATGATGAGAAGATAGCCTTGAAGTCAAATATATCACAACATAAATAACCCCTGCTCTGAAACTCATCCACTGTATTTAATTTTAGTGGTAAAAATGATGAAAAAGTGAAAAATTCATTCATTTCACACTTCGATTGGGATGCAAGGTGTAGAGGAATGCTCTTTTGTTCAAAATACAAATGAATTAATCTAAGTAGTCATGTACCTTTAACTCTACATCCACTCAATCATAGTATGCACTGATGGGATTGGAAAACATTGATATTCAAAAATATGAGTAATTTCCATATCTCTTAGCCATTGGATCAATAAAATGAGTGGGCTATTTAATACAACATTATGTAGTATTTAATATGTTTAATGTAATATGTTTGAAACAATACAGGGAAAAAAAAGATACTTTCTTGTACTGTCCTCAGCATTGTCACGTGCTTGGAACATTTTATTTTTCTAGCTGTGCAAGGGTTGTTTTGTTGTTGTTGTTTTTCTTCTTAACCACAGTGGGCAGATAAAACATGACAAAAAATAGCCATGAGGATGCTGCAACTCAACTTCTAGATAATCTTGTTGCCAGTCCCCGCTGTGTTTTGCTGTCAAAGGTTGCTATCCCTTTTGCAGAGGCAGCAGAAGCAAAGATTTTCCTGCAATTCAACTGCTTTAGTTCATCCTCTAGCATACTAGATGCAACTACCAATGAAAATTGATTTGTCTTATTGCCACAGATGGGAACTCAGTCTTGACTGAGCCATGTTTTTCTTTTGCTTGGACCTGCTTTGGAGGTTGTAGCTTCAGGCAGTGAGCTGGACAAGCACCTGGGGACAGTGGCATTTGAACCACATCATATCAGATGAGGAGTCTAACACTGATCTCTTTAATATATGAACCACTTCAATAAAAAAGAATATTTTAAGCTTGGAGTTTGAAAGGGAAACTACTTCTATGGAACTGCTGTATAATAGACAACATTAGCGAAGCAAGGCCTGAGGAAAGCTTTGCCTTTCCAGCATGCTGAGGTAGCACAGTTCTACAAATACATCAAGCTTAGTGATATTGCAGCTCATTCCATTCTCAAGTGAAAAGGCTTTATATGGTCCTTAAAACTAAGAGTAAAGACAAAAGAAAATATACAGTTTAGCAATGGCAGAAGAGAGCCAAAGCTTGTCTTAAAGCAGGAAACACAAAGCAAAAGATTCTTTATACCTTAAGTGCAACTGGCATGTTTGTTTGTTATTCAAATATCAATTTTAGCAATGTTTGCATCCCACTTTAACTCATAGAAACCAAAATGACTAGAGAAATGAACAAGAAAGAAACTATGCAGAGGTGTGCAAAAAGGACATACAGGAGCTTCACTCTTCTTTAACTATCAGTATTACCCAGAGGTCTTGCAATTTGAGTGGTAATTCCTTTGACCTTTAGCCGTGACCTCAGGCATTGGCCACCTCTCCAGAAAGACAAGAAATAGACCACAAAGGTCATCACACTTGCTCAGAGGAAAGGAAAAAGTCATATGCAAATTAGTCATTTACAAAACGTGGCTTCTGGTTCCATCAGTGAATAATGGTTCTTAGGTAAGGACAGAAATTGTAAGGCAATTAACAGTCACGCAGCAAGACATGCTATTTGAGATCTTTCTTGTCAAAGTTACAAGCACAATCCCTGAACATATGTCATGCCAAAAGACTTCTTTGTATAAGTTCAATAGTGGCTGTGCCTTTAATCTTCTTATTCATGCAAGGACTAGAAACAGAGTGCAAATGTATATACTCATTCATATTCCATATAGCAACTGGAATATTAATACATATGCAGGCATTTTCATTAGTCCCTTGCAGTAACTTGTAATTGCATTGCTCCATGACATTGCTATAGGAAGAGCAGAGAAGACAAGCTGGAAGGGGGACACAAGTTTGAGCAACTGTAGGTGAAACAAGCACTTTCCTTCATGCTATTCCGATTTTTAGCACTAAATATGCTGTCCTATTGCAGCATCCTCTGCTCTTAGTCATTTTTCTTATAATTTTCCTATATTTTTTTCTTATAGGAATGTTTTCTTAGGAATTTCTTGTATACAGGAATTTAAAAAAAAAAAATTCCTATATATAACATGTATGTATGCATATACTATGACAAATAGACTAAATCAACATCTTAATACCCAACCAGGTAGAAAACGAAAAGAATCATAACAAGTAGTAATGTCTGGGAGCATATGACATAGATAAATGTTTGTCAGTGCCAGCTAGGAAAGCTTTCCAAAAATGATTTTAAACAGTTATGCCAGTACAATTCCTGCTGTGGGAAACTACTTCTCATGGACTTTTCATGCAGAATACAAAAGTCTTACATTAGAAAAAAATATGCCTTTTCCTATACAAAAATAGATGTTCTACAAAAAAAGTAACTTTATAATAACACTAATGACATCCACATGAAGATGATTTGTACTAATTTATCATCTTGTGCATTTAATGTGCAGGCAAGATTTATATTATTCCTTTTGGTAGCAGATACAAAGAAAGAATCAACACATTTCTTTAGTCACTTTGCATTGATGATATTCAGTTTCATGTTAGTTTGGAGCAACCCCTTCACCCCTTTACCTAAATTCTTAATGAAAAATAAATCCGTCGGGCTACAAAACCAGACTGTCTGACCCAGACCTACAGGTTCAAGGAAAACTACTGATGAACGACAAGCAAGGGAATTTAGAAATGAATTCCCCATGGTTTCTGACTCTCATGATTTCTGACAATATAATTTCTGACACAGAGAGATGTAGCCTAAAATGCTGCCAATTTTTGCCAGGCAAACTGCAGAGGACCTCATCCTAAAGCCTGTGGAGCTGCATTTTTGTTGTTCATAATGAACAACAAATTAACCTTTACAAATGAAAAACCACAAGAGAAGTAGAGCTCTGCTGGAACTGCACCTATAAGCAGGCAAAGCTTCAATGATACCAAAACATCACCAAATAACGTTTCATATTTCATGAATTAGAATTGTTCAGTGAATTGCTCAACAGCTCTATCTCCTAAGCATGAAATTAATTAAAAAGAGAGTGAGTGACAGTTGCGAATATTTACTGATTTCAACTCAGATCTGAAGCAGAAGTAAAAACCTACCAAAGTCAGGATGCTGGTGGGAAGATAATGATTCATACTGCTTCTATTATAGATAGGGAAAAATGGGGCTATCTGGATATGAAACAGAAATCAAGCTTATCAAGATATGTGGGCTGAAGCACTGATATATTAAGCTGGACTGAAGTTAAAAACATTGGTAATACAGCACATGAAAATCTGAGATTGGTAGAAGCAAAGCATCTTAGCATTAAAAAAGCGATGTATGAGGTTTGAGAGAGAGACTTTATATGAGCATTCTAATACATCTGTATTTATCCAGACAGAAGATTAAAACATTCCAAAGTCCATTAATTTTTACTTTGATTGCTCAAGTTTCCCTGTGTCATCCAGTAGAGAGTTTTAACCTTAAACATACAAGATAATGAATGCTTATATGACACAAAAGAAGTACTGTGCCCTCCCCTCCCCCCAAAAAAAAGAAAAATAGAAAAATAGAAAATATTCTCAGTTACAAAAAAGGTATTTAGGAGCATAGAGTGATTTTTCCAGTGATGCAGTCAACTGCCTTCAATGTCTCTTGTCTCCACGGCTTAGTGAATCACCTTTTAAATATATATAAAGATCTCCTGTGAAATCACTTTATCAGTAGCTCAGCTGCACAAGCTAGAGATAATCCATATCAAAAATTCCTGACAGTGACTGTGCTTCCTTAGCAGGTCTTCAGAACCTTCCTACTCAATGACCTCAGGCTTCAATGAATCACTGTAAAAAAGTCAAGCTGCTGCACGAAGGTAACGAATGCACAGATTCAGACTGCCAATATTGCAGCTACGAAAAAGAAAATCTGGAAATGAAAACCTGTGAAGTTTATATTTAGAAAAAAAAAGAAAATCTCACTGATTTCATAGTGCAGATCTAGCTATACTATCAAATGGGTTCAATGCTGCTTTAACTCCATCACACATCTCATCTACACTCATCCAGTCATCTACACTCATACACATTGCAAATCAAGTTTTGGCTACAGTAAAAAAGAGCAAGAGGATAGTTTTTTTCTTAGGATCTTTCATCATAAAAGCAGCATGAATGTTGTAGTCTATTGCATAAAGATGCACTTGAGTGGTATAGACAGTAGCTTGCTTGTTTGGAGTGAATAAAAAAGAGATAACAAATGCGCTCAAACTGGATTGCAACACTGAAGACAAGTTTTTATTGCTTCTGCTATCACTCTTCTTTAGTGTATCCCTTCCATCAGGACAGATACGCCTTGCCAAGACAGAGTGTGTAGCTAGGGAGTGAGTGGGTGAGAAATAATTCCCTATGTACCTACTCTGTCTTAGTACAAAGCTTGTCCAATTTAAACTGTAGGCAAGCCCAGAAATGTGGAAAAAAAACATCATTTAAAACTACATGTAATGCTCTATCCCTATTGATTATTTTACTGAGTACAGGGGTGATGGGTTGTGGTATGTGGCTTACTATGCACATGAATGGCTTATTATGTAAAAATGGAGCCAACTAGCGCCATTCATTACAATGCACATAATATTATGCAAAAGTCACTTTGTTATAGTGATTTATTGCAAAATAATGAGAAACAATAGAAGATTATACTATGAAGCCTCTCTTTGTTCCATTGTTTTGCATGTCTACACAAAAAGTAAAAATGGAATGCGTATTACTTAAAACTCAGCCAATGGACAAACCACAGGAATCCATGACTGAGGGCTAAGTCCTCCACCTGAGTGAATCCATTTGAGTCCATACACATCTCACATGCTATTTCCTATCAACAGCCTCCAAGTCAGAAGCATAATAACTCTCAGCTTTCCCTGAAGTCGGTGTAGAAGGACAGAAATCTACAGTGAGCGATTCTCTGTCATAAGTTACCCTTTAGTTTCACCTGCCTGAACTCATTGACCACACAGCAGTGCTGTACAAATGTTATGTTCCCAGGAAAAAGAAGCATAGCAACCTACAGATGATGTCACTAATCAAGTATTTCATTTTTCTCCTTGTCCTAAGAATGAGAATGAGGATACATAGCCATGATGATCCTTCATGCCACTTTTGAGCCACTGCTGTTGTCCTCAGCTTACTAGTGACTTCAGCAAGTATGTATTTCTCAGGAATTGAGTAATGTAAGCATATCCTAGAAGCAGATAAAACTAAACCATGTTTTCCCCTTGACTTGTTTAATTAAAACTCCACATGGCCTCCCAAGGAAGGTGCAAGAAATGCCTAATGAAAGAGATTTTTTTTTTCATAAAAACTTCATGGGACTATAGAAATTATCCCATCTTTTAATAAAAGATACTACTGATAGTGTGCTAGGTAGATACACACATGTATAAGTGTGGATCATTAGCAACTGGATCTTGGAAATACATGAATACAAAACATTACCATTTAATTACAAGTCCATCTGGTCTCTGTGGGCTGTTAGCAGGGTAGTTAGTTTCATAGCTGCAAATCAAGGAGCTCAGATTCAAACTCAGCTTGTAAATTTTGGATTGTGCCCCAGTCTGCATCATTAACCACTCTCAGCCTGAGGGTCATTCTCTACCTCCAGGGCTATTTCTGAAACTTAACACTCTAGTCTTAGGGTGCAAGTTTTCTTACATTTCCTACATATTTTACCATTTTATCGTGTTTCTTACATATTTTCACAGTCATGTGTACAGTATTTTTTACACTTCAGATCTGTTTATTAAACTGCATGAGACACATGAGGACATGTAGTTTATGTATTACCATGTTTTATGAAGGAATTCAAATGCAATCAGCTGAAGAGAAGGTTATGAAAGAGCTCACTATAAAATAATAAATATAGTTAGAGCATTTAAGACACTTCATTATCAAGAGTTATTGGACAACTAGTAGTTTTTGCTGTCTGCAACTTTCTGGCAACCCAGGAGTTTTTACTTAAAATGAGAATAATGGATAACTTAGACATCTAATAAATTCCACTATGTTCTCACATGTCTTAACATACCAGTTACTCTTTTGTATGAAATAGTTAACAATATTCCTGGGAAAATGACGGCATGGTCATGACGGCATGGTTGGTTCTAAAATCCTGAAAAATGCATCAGAATAATTTCTGATGGAAGTTTTACTGCTTTGCAAAACACTGTAAGCAAATAATCAATCAGATCTACTTGAGGGAATGCATTCCTTCAGGTTTCCTTATTTCCTGAGAGTTTTTGGAGTTGGGGAGATTCTTAACACTGAAGAGGGTCCCGTGGAAAGGGTCAGGGCAGAAGTCTTATGCGGCTCATCACTTTTCCACATATTTTCCATTTCTTGTTTCTAGCCTTTCTTTTATTAAATCATAGCAAATCCACTTCTCCACATTGGCATGGGACAAGATTCTGAAAGTCATAATGTCATAGATTTTGAAAAATAAAAACTTCTGTGGGATGCAGAAACCTCAGCAGGATAAAATTCTTTCTGTTAACAAATGGGCAGATCAAGGTGAGACCTCACTGTTTTTTTTCAGCAAGGAGTTCATTATTTCAACACTGTTTTTTTCATCCAGTAGAGCTCTGGATGATGAAGACAAGTGGTGAAATGCCAAATACATAATTTCCTTGCACACTGCTTAGGCTCATCATACCACTGACAAACCTTACATGTCAGATTATCATTGAAGAACACTGATATGCATGAGCAAAGCAATTTAATTTCCAGGAAGACAGTCCTGGGAAAGTGAGAGTAATAGAGTAGGTTTGTCTGCTGATTTGCTTTCACCTGTGCAACATAAACAACTCTGATGATTTTTTTTTGTTCTTCTCACTTCTAGCCCAGTCTTTCGATTTAATTTGACATTGGTCAATTGCCAAACAAAACTTAACACTATCTTCAATGTTGTTATTCATTTACAATAAGTATGGTGTACTTCTAGTGCTTTCATGAGGTAACATTAAAAGATATCCTTCAAATATAGACTTGAAATCTCATGTCCTCACATTTCTGTATTAATGAAAGTATTCCTTGCCTGTAAAATGTTTTCCTCAGCAGTGAGAATTCATGTTTCAGGTAAGAAGCATGAACATTTTCCTTTCTTAGATAGGCAAGCTCTAGGCTTTGCTCCAGCATGCTTTAATCAAACACTACAGAGCATACATTTTAGAAGAATAAAGACTCTTTTTTTGTGTTTACTCTATAAAATCTATATTAGAAGTTGAAAAACTTCTTACTGGAGGCTTTTAAACCAGGTATTTGGCACATTTCTTGGACTCACTTCTTTCAGTAATAGGAATTGGTGGACTATAGCCTCTTCTGGATAGTACTGTCTGTCAGGTGGATAAATTAACATGTTTCTAACTACATCACAATTTCATCTGTCCTTGGAACGTGGCAGTTATAAAAAGAATAAAAAATCAATCATCATATTTCCTATCCTAAGAGCTGCCTAAGTGGCATGTTCTATCTTCTATTTGCAATAACAAATGTTTTCATTCATTCAATTTCTTCTGCTTTTAAATTTTGAGAAAAGTAAGTTTATTTACTTCTGCTTTAACCCTATACGTTAGAAAGATGGATGAGTTCTGAAGCTTTGTTGATTATTTTTCTATGCATCTTCCACTCAGGAAGCATCTACTTTTCTTCAATAATTGTGAATCTGTGATCTCATATTCAGTTTACTGTCTTACTGAGCCCAGATCACCTGCTTTGAGTATTATTTTCCTGGTAGCCTCATAAACATATGCCTTCCAGTTTATTATCTGCATATTTATTTGGTCTCATTTTCTCTGGATTCATTTAATTTTATTTCCAAAACTTAAAACAGAAAAATAAACAAGCAAACAAATAAAGAACTATGTAAATAGTTCTGGTCACCTGCAATTCCCTTAAGAAGCAGAGGAAGGTAGAGAGTCTCATAGAATGATTCAGAACTTACAAGATTCTTTGTAATTTTTGATTTCTTTCTCTATTTACTATATAATAAAATATGTACAGAGAGAAGGTGTTTGGGCTTCCCACACAGATGCTTTCTTCATGTGCTTCTCACTTTCTTATTTTGTGTGGAATATCACTATGTTTCTATTATCTATTGACTTATGCATCTGTGTCCTTCACGGCTATACACTTTTTCATGATCTTGGATCTACAGTTCATTTACCTCACTTGTGGCATTTTTTCTAGGAAGAGTTCTTCTCTAAAACTAACTAAAAATATTACCATCAACCTTGTCTGAGCTGTGCTATCTCTTTTGGCACTTAGGAACTCATATACACTGAAATAATCAAATAAAAGTTGTGGGGTTTTCATTTGTTTGTTTGTTTGTTTCAGTTCTTAATTTTGAATGTCTGTGCATGTCTTTCTGTCTTGGGTATATTTCCTTGCAATATTTCAGATCTTCCATTACATTCAACAAGTGTAAACAACCACTGCTCAAAAGATAATTTCTACCACCTCGACATTTCTAATTATTTAATCATTGCTAAGTTCTGAATCATTTCATGGTCTTTCAGAGTGTTTTTCCATTGATGCTATCATGATTTAGTCAGATGTTAGGAGTTGAGCTACCTCCAAAATCAATTGATTTGTACCTCAACCTCAAATTATATAAATTCCATCACCATTTTTGGAAGCTTTTTTTCTGATTTTGTTTTAAAAATATACTTTTCGTGTTCTATTTTTTTAAGTGAAGCATGCAGTACTCCCTAAATTTTTTACTGCACTTTCACAGTTAGGCTCCTCTGCCTGAGTTATTGAAAACCATTAAAACATCAAGGATTTCAAAACCACCTACTGCCAGAAATAATGCTGCCTTCTGTCTGTCTTCCTTTTTGCTAGTGCCCATTGCTTGCAGTTCTTTTAAAACCTCCTCCAGCTGTTTTCCCTGTTCCCTGAGAGGTTTAACTGTCTTGGAGTCTTTAACTACTCCTTTCTTCTAGGCAGTATGTTGCTCAGTTGATTTTAGTCGTTTCACTGGGTTTTGTTCAACAATCCCATGGAGAAAGGGGAGATGTCAGAGTTCAGCCCCACTTCATGAATGAGCTCTTAAAGTGCAGCACTATTTAAACCATCCTTCCTTCCGAACACACCACTTGCTTCGAATTATCATAGGACTAAACATTCCAAAGGGGCAGTTTCCCACAAAGTAAGAGACAGCAAGAGAAAGAGCTCAGACACTAGTGTGCAAACAGCTACTGAGAACCCAGAAATGGCTAATAGGACAACATTCCATATTAGAGACAATCAGATGTAAAGGATATTGGACCTATATACCTAGCTTAATATTTTCTCCTCTTGTGACCTTCCTACTTACCAAGATTATATAATTTTTAGCAAAAACACACAAAAAGTCTCAGATATTTCTGTTCTGAGATTTCAGAAATATCTTCATTATCCTGAGGGAAAATATATAAATATATATATAAAACAGATGCAGTCATTGGGTTTACTACCGTATTGGAATAAAATCAAAATATGCTGCAGTTTCAAAGAGGGGAAAAAAAAAAAAGGAAGGGATGGTAGCAAAGGAGAGAGATGGAAGTATGCCTTGGTCACTGCATATAGTGATGAACTTTTCATGCCCTTTTCTTTCTCATATAATTAATTAAATATTTAGTGTCCCCAAAAGGTGAAGATAGACTGAAGATAAAACACCTTAATCAGGGTAAGAGAAACATAATGAACCTCTTGAGCCTCCTAAGAAATTTAGACTTACCAAGTTTCGGATTAATTAAGAATTAAGAAAAGTCCAAATTTATTTTAAACTTATCAAACTGTAGTATGTATTAACCTTAAAAATGCAATACTTCTTTTGAAAACAGATTTTTCTTCTATCAAAAAGCTCCTTAATTTTATTTTTTCACCCAGAAATGTTTATGCCATCTTCTTGTTTAGCTTTATATCTATTATTCTATTTATAAAGCCTCCAATGAAATTCTTCATTCAGGACTTTCATCTCAAAGGTTAATCTTTCTTCTTGTTAATGGCAACAGAGTTATTTCCTAGATATTGCATTTCATTTGTGTACTGTTGTGACAGGATGGAAATAAGTCTAATTATACAATGGTAAAAAAAATGGAGTTATGCAGGAATAGTCATCTCCCATAAACACAGGAAAATTGTTTTGCATACAAGATGGTTTTTAAAAGGTCACATAAAAGAAGCTTAGATTTGCTTGCAAGAAACTAGTACATAAAATTACCACCAAGATTCCAGTCCTGTCTTCATTACAGTGAATTGTTGAGTTCTTATGCAAACAACCGACAAGCACACTTTGGATTCCAGGACATTGTGATATCATGTAGTTGTCTTGATGGGGGAAATAAACAGAAGAAAGAATGATGAAACAAACTGGGCATTTCAGCTTTGCTGTACCTCAACTTAAAACACAGGATGCTGTGAGTGTTGTTCTGTTGTACACTGATCAATGTGATTGTAACTTTGAAGCTGGCTGTACATCATACAGCAAAGATATCTTTGATTAATCCCCTCCTGGTTAGTTTTAGTGATAGAAAGCCCCCTGAGGACTCAGGCTTGCTCTCCTTCTTTGCAAAGATCAGAGACAAATAGTTTCTTCCTGTGTTATTCTTGTCTTGTGTAAAGAGGATTTGTACGAGGAAGTCTCTGGTGTAAACAGTATTGAAAAATTTTTCTAAAGGATTAAAGCTTCTCTAATGATCTGACCCAGGGAGAGTGTCTTCTAGCAGCCTGCACTGTTGTATCAAGGTTTAGGCTTCAAGTAATGAGCCACAGCACTAGAAATAAAATGTTGAGAGGATGTGAAAGAGAGAAGGCTCACTCATCACTAAGAATATTAGAATAAATATGAGCAAGACAGCCCTTTCTATTTAAAGAGATTTAGCTCAATAAATTATGCAATGAAGAGCCTATTACTGTAACATCTAGTTTTAGCCTTTTCATATGCCATGAGAATAAAGGTGCATGAGTAGTAGGAAAGTAGAAGTAGGATGAAATGCTATAGCATCACTGAATTCTCAGTAATTCTACCTTATTCTACTTCTTTAAGGTGGAAAGGGACACCTTTTCCCACATCAGTGTTGTCATTTCTAGTACAATAAGCAGAAATGTCTACATGACTGTGAAAAAAATCTCTACAGATCACGGAACTTTCAACAACTTTGTCCACTATGAATTTATGTTCTTCTTAGACAATTTTCTTCTTTTTTTTTTCCTCAGACCAGAAAGAAGACCAGCTTCTGCACCTTAAATAAAGCATTAGAGAAGAGTTCAGGCTTGCAGAAAATAAAATTTTCAAGTCTTGCAAATTCATTGCCTGTCTCTTACCATATATGCATTAATTAGGTGAGCTGGTAGCCAAAAGCCTAAGGAAAATGTAGGATTATTCTACATAATGAGTATGAGACTTATACAAGAACTTTGCTATTTATTTTTGCAAATACAAAAGCCAATGGAGCAGATGAACTATAAGGTCATATTTCTCAGAACAAGACTGTTGTGTTAAGATTCCATTCTGCATATAGTCCTTTTCTTGCAGTAAGAGACTAGCCAGGAGAGATGTGGACGGAACACTAAAACAACATTTGAAACAATTCCTATTCTTTCACAGAAGAACTCAGAAAAGAAAGACAAAAGGAGATGATAACTGTTATTGAGTTGTTGATGTAGGTCTTTGGTGTTGGGGTCCTCTATGTTGCTACACAAACAAATGACAAGGTTAGTCCACCACAGTGAATCAAAGGTGACTGGCAGTATACTTAAATAGAGAGCTATAAAAATATCTGTTATTGGCAGATTAAACTAGTAGGTGAAACAACATAGACTGAACAAGATTCTTACTTGATAATTCTATTATCTAATATTTACTAACTTCCCAGTCTTGTGTATAGAGGTAAGGACATTGCCAACACAACCTCCAACTCATCAGGGTGCTTAAGAATATATTAATCATCTATATTCTTTTAACTAAATTATTTAGCAGATGTTTTATTGTTATAGAGGTCAGCATATAATAGCATCTTTAAATGCTGAACATAATAAAATCGAGATGAGCATCTGGGCTAAGAAGAAAAGCAGTCTGCTGAGCAAAAACTAAAAGAAATCTCAAAAGAAAAAATATCAAGTCTGATCTTCTTTTGCAAAACACCTGATCATAAGGGATATATTTGCATATCTAAATTATCAAGCACAACTACTAATTTTGCTATACTTTATTGAATTTAGTGTCTTCTGTAAGTGCATTTTAAGGATTATTCATCCTTTCTGTGCTATGAATGTCGTTTAAGATAAGTTTTTTGCAGCAGGGTACTTTGTGAAACCGAACATTGCCACTATTCTGCTGCAGGAATCTTAGAGACAAAATATTCACAGAAGGATACAAGCAAAATCAGTACCTGCTATTAAAGCAATTTTTTTTCTATATATTTTTAGAAAAAACATCTTCCTTTAGATTGGTAATGAGATTTTCTCTATTAATTTAAGAGACTTTCTTAACTAGGTTAATATATGATATTTTTTTTTTCAGTGCACTAGCCAAAAGTGTTACATATCGATGATACCAAACTGGGAGGAATAGCTGATAGCCCAGAGGGCTGTGCTACCATCGAGAGAGACCTGGACAGACTGGAGGACTGGACAGTTATAAATCTCATGAAGTTCAACAAGGGTAAGTGCAAGGTCTTGTACTTGGGGAGGAATAACCCTGGACACCAGTACAGATTATGGGTTGACCTGCTGGAGAGCAGCCCTGCAGAGAGGGACCTCGGTGTCATGGTGGATAAGATGACTGTGAGACAGCAGTGTGCCCTGGTGGCCATGAAAGCCAATGGGATCCTGGAGTGCATTAAGAAGAGCGTCTCTAGCAGGTCGAGAGAGGTGATCGTCCCCCTCTACTCAGCCTTGGTGAGACCACATCTGGAGTATTGTGTCCAGGTCCCCCCTCAGTACAAGAGGGATGTGGAGCTGCTGGAGAGAGTCCAGCTCAGGGCTACGAAGATGATCAGGGGCCTGGAACATCTGCCCTATGAGCAAAGGATGAGAGAGTTGAGCCTGTTCAGCCTGCAGAAGAGAAGGCTGAGAGGGGACCTGATCAGTGTCTATAAATACCTCAAGGGAGGGAGTGAGGAGGATGGGGTTGGCCTCTTTTCAGTGGTAGACTAGAGGACTTTTCAGATAAGACTAGAGGAAACAGCCACAAACTGAGGCACCAAAAGTTCCACAAGAACTTAAGGAAGCATTTCTTCACTGTGAGATTGACAGGTCCCTGGAACAGGCTGCCCAGCGACGTTGTGGAGTCTCCTTCTTTAGAGATCTTTAAAACCCGCCTGGATGCCGCCCTGTGCCATGTGCTCTAGGTGAACCTGCGTGTGCAGGGTGGGGTGGACTAGATGACCTCTCAGGTCCCTTCCAACCTTAAGCATTCTATGATATTTCTGAATATTTTCTAGCTATATGAAAATTCTTTTTTAATGCTCTCTACTCCTTCCTTTCTTTTTAATTTATCAAATTTCCTTTGTAGAATTTTTTTTGTTTCTGTACTTTTTTGTTTTGCTTTTTTTTAATTTATTGTGTTGTTTGCAGTGGACACCCATCCCGTCTACTTTTGTTATATTTTGAGTGTGTATGCCTCTGAGTATAAGCATCTGCAGAAGACATCTGCCTGAAGATATGATTCTAAAAGATTAGCACAGTAGTATTCTCATAAACATAAAGATGTATTTCCTTAGCTCTAAATTTCTAAAGGTCTCCTGCAAAACAAAGTAGATATGTATCTACCTGATCAGCCCCAGAAGAGCTGGCTCAGAACCAAAAAACAGCCAGGGAGTCTGGGAGTCCTGGCCGTTTAAACACTTGCCAGATGCTTTATTCCTGCCCTCCTGTTCTTTCCAGTCCTCCACCAGAATGAAGTGAAACAACAAAATATATTTTTAATTAGAAAATGCACTCTGTGACAAGGCACATTCTTGAAAACTGCAGTAAATGAGTTTTTCAATATATGACTAATGTAATACTAGCCCAGTATTTATACTAATATCTTATTCCTACAGGCTATCAGCACTAAACAGATTTAATTTCTCTTCCTTTGTGAACATATTTACACTGGAAAGTAGTATATTATTCCTTTGCCTTCTTTCCCAGCAGGAAGTGGATATAGCTCACTATCACAATTTTTAATGAATCTCTAAACCAGGAATATCTGATACTGGATTGGATAATACAGTTGTACTCCAGCCTATAATGAAATTACTTTTTATATCAAGGGAAAAGTTATCTGTTGAGATCAATTTATAGCACTGTAAGTTAAACTGTAAACCTTAGCATCCACATATCATTATTTTAATTAACTGAATGTTCATCTAATTTCTAACTAATCAACATCCCACTTATTATCTTTACCTATGCATTTTGTGATGTTCTGATAAAAATCATTCAAGACCTCCATGGCAAAACTTCAGAGTCAAAGCCATAAGAGAGAAAGGGAGGGAGAGAGGGAAGTAGGAAGGAAGGAAGGAAGGAAGGAGCGAAGGAGGGAGGGAGGAAGGGGAAGGGAAGGAATGGAAGGAAAGGAAAGAAAGGAAGGAAAGGAAGGAAAGGAAAGAAAGGAAGGAAAGGAAGGAAAGGAAGGAAAGGAAGGAAAGGAAGGAAAGGAAGGAAAGGAAGGAAAGGAAAGGAAG
>JAUBOD010000006.1:501239-518123 GCA_032353885.1 Nothura maculosa
GAAAGGAAGGAAAGGAAGGAAAGGAAGGAAAGGAAGGAAAGGAAGGAAAGGAAGGAAAGGAAGGAAAGGAAGGAAAGCACAACGTCATTTCCCTGATGACTGCACCATTTAGTCTTTCATTGTTTTTTTCTACTTTCATTGATGGAAAAGAACCTTGAAACACTCGTAGTTAACTCAGTTATACAAAAATATAGCTACGTTATAATTATCTATAATATAACAAGAATGGGATGGGAAGGGATGGGATAGCACAAAAGAATAGTTGGATTTGGAAGAGACCTATGGAGACCCATCTAGTTCAATTCTTCTACGCAAGTTAGAGTCAGCTAATGAAAGTTGCTCAGAACTATGTCCAGTCTGGCTTCAAATGATGAAGTGGGAGATGGACTCCGAACCTCTCCGGGCTCTAATGCTCAGTTTGGGCGAAGTTTGTGCTGTGTATGAGGTAAGACACTCATCCCTTTGAAAATATAACTGTTTCGGCAAGGCCATCATCATCCTTATTCAAATAGAAATGTGGAAGAAAAAGATGAAATGAAGCAACTGAAAAGATTTAATAGAGAATAAGACAAAATATGCCTAGAGAGCACTAGAAACTAATAACTAGTAACAAATTATCCACTTGCAAGTGAACCATATCTACAGATACATACCATAGAAGATATTCATAATATTGCAATGACAAAGCAATTCCTCTTTTGATCTAGCAGAGTAGCAGCCTGTAGGGACATTTGGGTGTTTTTCATCTGGATGTTCTCTGGGTCTTGAATCTGAATTAAAAAATTAAACTTACCCATAATGAGGAAGAAAGGAAGGCAGAAAGACTGTCTCTTCGTATACAAATAGTTGCTATTATTAAAAAAATGTTATATATCAACATACCTGAAGAACTGCAGTGATGATTATCCTGAATATTTATGTCAGCCTTGTTCAATTCTTTGAAAGAGCATTCTTGATAGAATCCAATGCATTTTCCATAGAACAGTTTGAATGCTGTCGCCAGCATCTTTTTTACAGTTTGCCATGAATGTATTGCTCTATCAGAAGGCAGAGGCCAGGCCAGGCCAGGTAATACGAAGCATACTGCTAACAATCTTCTCTAGAAAAGCAGTAGCACTTCAGGGACCATATCTGATTTCCTTCACATACATTGGTCCACAATCAGTTTGAGTTGGGAGGCTATAAATGGGGTTAAACATAAGCCACTACTTCCTGTCCCCCACAAAAAGCACCAGTTTCTGAGGGATTAATCTTATGAACAATGTGATGAGATTTTTACATAGCTTAATTTAAATCAGAGAGATTCTAAAATGCTATGTTATTTCTTACTGACACCTGCAGATTTTAACCATGGAAGAGCAAAAATGTCTTTAAAAATACAAGCACCTTAAGACAAATGGTACTACTAAATCTTAATCTCAATTTACATGTTTTATTAAAATAACATAAAATAGGATATACTGGGAACGATAATTTTAACCAGATGACCTTCAGAAAGAACATTTCAAAAAAGAAAATGCAATTCTTTTCACATAAAACATAACACTTACCATCCATAGCCATATAACTCTGACCAGACTGCACTTAGAGCTTTTAGCCTGTTAGTGAAAAGAGTGGTATGTTAATTGCATAATTGCAGATTTATATAATGGTATTTATGATAGGTGAATTTATAATTTACTATTATAGTATGTTGTAACATATTAATATCCACTTATCAGTCTGTGAACAGCCCTGTATCCATTACATTGAAACTCACTTAGAGGTAGAATAATCACACTAATAGAATAAATGTACTGTTCAGAGGGTAGTCCTTTTATTTAAAAAACCATTTGAGACATCAGCAAGGACAGGGAGTCCTTCATGGAGACATCTGTCCAGTGTTAGACTGCAAGATTTATCTGGTGAGGTTCTGGGCTTCTATTAAAAGTTATATTTAACATAATCTTCGATAAGAAAAAAAAAATAGATAATATAACAACCTGATCCTTTGCATTGCTGAGAATCAGGGGTAACTCCTTGCAGATTCAAAGCCAATCTGAATAATAAATGGTGTGAATGGTCAATTAAGTTGATAAGGATACACAGGGTATCAGTACATTTATACCAAGGCAATGTATCAACTACTCTCTAATGAATGCCTGAGAGGAATATGCTGAAGTTAATTATATTTTATGTGGATCTGTTCAAAATGGGAGTTTTTAGAGCCCTTCATCTAGATTATCTTTATTGGTGGCAAGTTGTCAGTTATCCACACTTAGCTCTCTTCCTAACAAAGCTTACAGGGTAAACAATGAAGGAAGATTACTTAAGCAGAATGCCAGTGTAAAGTAGCCTAAATTTATTATCCAAAGGAATAATATCAAATGTACAGTTCTACTGGAATATTAACAGCCATATCTAAATCAGCTAAGTGTGTCATTTTTTACATTGCATCCGTGGTAAAACTTCTCAGTTAGGGCAGAGTTGTGCATCAAGTCACTAAATCATAGGGTTACAGAGGTTGATTGACATTAGTATCTCTTGAGCCACCACTCCATTAATGGCATGTTTATATGAGCATGTGGCCATATTTTACCACACAAGGGAATGCATATGCCACACAGATTTTTTTGTTTTATAAGTTTTGCACTTTGAATATCTCCTTTGATACAATTCACAGCTTCTGCCTGATTCTGACCTCACCTCAATGGCTCACCACATTTTTTGGACACTGCATGGGATTAGAGGTTGTGCTCTCTACCTGAGGCGGCTGTGTCTTTTCCTATTATAATAAGCACTACTATAAGAAATAAGCACTAATATGGTGCAATTTATGTTGTCCTAGGATGAACACCTAAGCTAAGTCACATGTATAGCACCCCTAGATTGCCTACTCATCTCTACTGACAATAAAGATAGCCTAAGATAGCCAAGTTTAGACGTAGGATACACATTACAGATATTTATATTTAGCTGAAATTAATTTCATTGCTGAATCTCATTGAAATAAACTGGAACTTCAGTGGTAGTTACACTTCAGTGGTAGTTACATGTCCAAAGAATGTTATAGTTTTGTGCCCTCTTTCCTGTACATCCTCATCATCATCAAGACAATGATGTATCAGTGATCCACTGGTCTTTAATAAAATTAATCTATGAGTGTTGCATGCATATTCTAACAATATAGCAGGAAATACAAACAATTAATGATTCCAAGGCTGATTCATTTTTCTTAATTAATGTTTACAAGAAAATTCAAAGCCTTCATTTTTCTGTTACTAACAAGCAATAAAAGAAAATATATCAAATTTTAGCAGTATATCAAATAACAGCAGTCAGGTGAATACTTGATTTATTAGTAAAAACAAAAATAAAATAAAGATAGATACTACACAGTCTTTGTAAAAAAATAGAATGAACCTGATGCAAGCAGCTTTGAAATGTTTTTCTGTGCTTACATGTGCTCTGTTGATTGCAGTTCATATATATACAGCTGAACTGATTTTAAAAGAATTAATGTAGGTCTTAGGGGGACATAGCAAAGTCAGTATTAGGTCTAGACCTTGATGTTGTACAGAAATTTGTAGCACACACTACTTCTCACTTAGCAAATCAGAAACTCAAGCAAAAGAAAAGCAAATATTCTAATGTATTCCTTCAAATTTGGGGTTAAAATTCAGGAACTCCCAGAAAAGTTAGGCAAATGAAAAAGAAATCAGAAACGAGGACATATTTTTTTCTGGGTTTACCCAGGATTTAGTTTTGTGGATCTAGGGAAAAGAATATAAGGGGAAGTGGTGCAAAGAACATATTGTTTCTTTCAGATAAGAAATGTTTTATGAATTCCTATGAAGTGTAGGAAAATGCATAATGAAAAATTACGCCATCAATAATGTAAAATGGAAGGAGAGAAATGGAACAAGTTAGGCCTGCAGCATTTTATTTATGTAAAAAAGCTCTTCTATAACCTTGTCCCAATAAATAAGGATTTTTTTTTTAGTAAATCTTCATGATTTTGCTGTAGTAGTGATATAGTGTAGATGGTAATTAGTAAACGATAGCAATGTCATGGCTTTAAAAGCAGCATATGTGAAAATCTACCTTGAGAATCCAGCGTAGAGAGGAGAAAAAAGAAATAACTTTTATGCTTAAAAGTGCAAGTAGTACAAATAATTACCTTAGTTTTATATATTAATCTGTTTGGAAAAAATCTGTTTGATAAATTTACCAGAAAAAAAGGGCTAGAGTAAAAATATCGCACGCCTAGTTTTCCAAATTTAATATATGACATTATAATGGCTAAGAGTAACACTATGTGTGGGATCTTGCAACAAAGATAGGATTTTCTTGTCTTTCTCTGAAGTTAGCAGTGAAGAAAATGTCAATAGTTGAAACAGAAAATCTTTATAGCAATTTATATATTGTACTTTGGAGACTTACTTCCTGTGTGCAGGAGTGGGGCGTGATGGAGCTTGTACTCTGGATCAGCCTCCAGAGATCAGTGAAAGTGGATGGAAGATGCAGAAGTGTGTGATTTTTTTTTTTTTGGTCTGGTTTTGCTTCCTGACAAGCATAGGAGTGATCTCTGTGCCCTGAGGGAGCTTTTTTGTGTCCTTCAGCACTGCTAGGTTGAGGTCAGGGGGTCGTGTCTAATGTTTCTGATGAGCACTATGTACTGGACCCCCTGGTGGGGCATTAAAGACATTTTTAAGTTCAACTGAGCATTATTTTATCAATTTGGCCTCTGTAGAAATAAATAGACTAGATTTAAGGTATTTCCTAAAAAAATGAGAGATGAGTGGGAAGGTGCTTCTGATTTGACTGAATTACTATAGGTTTATACAAAGGAAGAAAACATCGTTGCTTGTTATTGTGATAGTGCTATTAAAAATCATTGGTCTGGGTACAATCTCCAGTTAAGTGCCTGAAGACAAAAAAAAAAGTCTATCATTGTTCTAGTGGTTGTGTTTAATGTAAAATTATATCTTTGGCTGGAAAAGAGCTCTTTGTCTGACACACAGCAGTGCTTTTGTTTATCATGTTTATTAAGGCTTACCAGGATAGGTGGCTAATGTGGGGTGATAAGAGCATTACTAATTTTCTTTGACAAACGGCTCTCAGATATTTTCCATTATGAACTGTATATTAAACTGCAATTCCTTTCATGAATTTCCTTTTTTTACAGCTATGCAATACTGGTTCCACACCTATCATATGGCAATTTCAGTGGTCACACACAGTGAAGCAGTATAAAGACAGTGTTAAGAAAAACAAGGTTATAATAAATATATACAGGGCTAAACATTTTTGCAGCCATGATTCTTTAAACAAGCCACAGCAGTATGAAGCTCAGAGTAATTCAAAAGCTAAAACCTAGAGCAGGTACATTAAAGGAATTAAAGACTTCCATTACCAGTATAGTTTCTGATTTACCTGGCTTCCAAGATATACCACTACTACCGAAAGATTTCAGTTACAGGAAAGATCACCCTTTCAGCAAAACGGAAAGGTGAGACCAGTGTAGATTTCCATCCTTTTCCTGATGACAGCAAATTGCTGAAGAAAGGACAAGTAAATGGTGAGATGGTACTTTATTTTGGAGAAAACATTTCCTGTCAATCTCATGAAGCATATCAGAAAGGGGCTGCTTGAAAATAGCTTTCATTTGCTGCAACAACAACAATTATAATCATTTCTAGTATAGGTCTAGTCTAGTAGAAAATCTGTAAAACCTTAAAACACTCCAGTTCTATGTTATTGAAATCAAAGCATTTCAGCTGAACAGAACAGAACGAAACACTGCCATACTTACACAAAACACATATGAAATAAATGAAAATGACAACACTTAGAAGTATGATTGAAATAATTTTCAATTTTCACTGGAGAAAAAAAAAACATTGAAATAGTTATCTGTGATTTTTGTCTGAGGTTTTGCAAGGTCCTTCAATGATCCCTTTAAACCAGGCAGCCTCTGGTCATCTCTCACAATTTGAAGAGAAGATCAAAATAAATCAAAATTCCGCCTCTAACATGTTCTTCCTGTAGTCCAACAACTGTCCCATGTACCACAGCTCCCACTCTCAGCCATCATTTTGACTACTTTACTCAGAAGGGAGAAGTTCTGCATAAGGCAGTACCTCCTTGTCCAGCCTTTCTCTAGAGCACTCAGAATTTTCTGAGATTAAGTTTTTCATAATGCCACAAGCTCCTGGAGATGAGGATGTTTGATGTAATGTTTGGTGATGGAAGAAAGTTTAAGAAAAGAAGTCCATTATGAGCCCAAATAATCCAAGTATTAATTAATAGTAATTACAGGCTATGTGGGTAGCATTAAGAGTGTAAAGGAGTTGTTACTTGTGTTAGAAAGTGTCAAGTATTTTTACCTGATAGGAAAATAAAACCCTTTCTCTCTGCTTCATAAAGTGCAGTCATTAAAATGGTCCCCAGGACTGCCAGGGTTGTGTATCTTACCTCTGATGAGAAACCACCTTCTCATTCTTTACTAGCCTTACTGCTGTCAGCATAGAAGAAACTCCCAGCTGTTTCTGCTTCAGGCAGAATTGAAAAACTAACCTGGCTTGGTGTTTCCTGGTAAGAACTTCAATTCTAGATCAAAATGTTTTCTGATAAAGGAAGTGATAATCCAGGACAGAGTGAGGATATCTCTGAGATGGAAAATGCTCTGTTGAGTTAGAATAATTCTTGTTAATTCAAGATAGAATTGTTACCAGCTGGTAGAGACTGAAATGGCCTGCCATGGGCCGTATATACTTTCCTGAAAAAGTTTGTGAAATTCTTCTCTGCCTGTGATTTATTTCCTTTTCTCCAGCAAACACAAGTATTTTTATACAATTTGAGACTTTTAATTTAAGGATTCAGTAGCTTTAACAGTCAATACACTAATTTCTGTATTTCTGAGCACTTAAACGCCTGTATGATTTTTATGTCCCTGTAACTACTCCAGTTTTTCTGCATTTCTCTTCCAAAAATGTATTCCTATTTATTAATGAACACAGAATTTAATCTGTCATTTTGTTACATTGTATTTATTTGAGCAGTAATTCAAATAGTTCAAGTCCTTTTAACCAATATATTCTAATGAAAATAACATTCTAATTACTTAAAAATACATACATTACAATTATTGAAACTGCCTATGTCCTCTGTACTCAGTACATCCTCTAGCAACATTATACCTCTTAGTTGAGAAGAATCCAAAGAAAAAAAATGGAGAGAATATGTATGTCTAGGGTTTCCAGGGCTCCTCTTCATACAAAAATCTATTTGTGGATTCCAAGCTGGCATAAAGATAATCCGCCAGTGATTGTGACCTTGGAGCTGTCACTACTGGAAAGAACAGATTACTTCTTATATTAGAACCATCCTTACAGGGTGTCTGAAATGTATTTTTGATAGAATTCAAGTGCAGGGAATTCAAGTATATAACTTCTTAAGACTTTCGATGGTCAGTTTTACAAGAAGAGTTGTGTCGTTAGTTTGAAGGGCTCTAAAAAATTTTAAGTTTAATACTGCATTGCATTATCTTTAATGAAATTACTCAATTGCTAATCAGCATATAGGAATTTTTACAGAAAAAAATGCTAACTCTTGCATTTTTAGGAAGATACTTTGTCTATGTTGAATCTCTTTATTCACACAAATTCTCTGTTTTAAAGCATTATGGAAATGGATTAACCTAATGCACGCAAACACATTCTTAGAGTTGTCCAAAGCAGTAGTATGCATGTAACCTTGTTCTAGAGTTTTACCCTGAACATATTTAAAGATTGGAAAATTGCCTTCAAATGCCACTATCATTAGAGAGATAGATTTTTTTTAAGAGTAAATATTCTGACATAATTAACAAGTCATGAATCTGCTGTTAACTCTACTGACTGGGGTGATCATAAGAGAGTTTAGTGGGACTAGCCTTCTTGGATCCCATCTCTTGGAATCCCATTCTATCTTGGATCCCATCCCATGTGTCTGAGGATACATGTATCTAAGGATAGATACATGGGATGGATGATGATTACATGGAGATAATACTCTTAACAGCTAGACTGTATGCCATGCTAAAATACACTCCAAGATATCACATTTTCAATCAAAATAAATAAGTGGATATAGAAAGGAAGAGTGTAACCATCACTGCAGAGAGAGGCAAAGATGTCAAAGAATTAAGTACTCTACAAAAGGCCCTCCTTCTTCTGCATCCAGTCACAAATCTGAAAAACTAGCAGTCATGCCTGGAGTTTAAGGCATGCTGTTTTCTTGATACATTTAAAGGGCTTGTCTCCCGGCACTGCAGGAGACATATTAGTGAAAAAAATGAGAAATGACACATTCTCATGGGAGAATTAGTCAAATTAATTTATCCAAAAATCCATTCATTGTGAGGATCTAGCAAAGGGAAAAAAAATATTGAAATAAAATCCTCTTTGCTATGCTGGATGAATTAGAAAAGTGATCTTTTTTCCTTCTTCATAGTTTATGAAACTTTGAATTTACATTGCTGTTTTTATATTTGTTTCCAATATATGATGAACACTAAACTTAAAGAAAAACCTAGATACCAACAGCCTACCAACCTGCTAATATCATAGAAATGTGGAATATTTTTAAAAAACTCAAGGTGAACATAATAAAAATGACATTATCTGTCCTTTTTTTTTTGCTGGATATTTATTGCCACCTTTCACACATAGCTGTACACATACACACATATATTTGCAGTATCTTAATGTATGAGATCTGTTTGTAAGTATGCATATATATGATATACATAGGTATATATGATTAAATATATGCAGATATATTGTTTACATATGTTTTTCTCATATGTATACATATCACTCATTTATGATATATATCACCTATTGGTTAGTACAGAATCTTCATTTTGTAATATAGTCAGTTCATCTGAAATAAGATAAGTAATAAGAACTAATCAGTATATTCATACCTAATTCAAACCAAAATTTTTATAAAGCTTAAAAAGGTTTTCTTAGTTTTTCCACATCTTTTTTCATTACGATATTTCAATGTATGGTTCTGGTTTGGAGAGGAAATTAAAATAATCTGAGAGAATCTACTTTGCACTTTTGTCATTTTATTTTCTTAAATAAATTTTAAAAAAACTTCCTTTGACTTCCTTCACACTTGACTCAGCTTGCAAGCTGAGGATCCATATCTACTCCAACTTTTTTTCAGACCTAATAAATTAGAAAAGCTCATACATACTTCTAAGAAATATCTGAAGACTGTAAGAAGTGAATGAAAATTTTCAATGACCTAGAAACTTGTTATAGAAACAGGTTATTTTTCTCTGTTTAGAATATGCTCATGGATGTCAGTAAAAGCTTGTTGAACTGCATTGCAGAAAAGCTTTTTAAGTGAAAGAAGACTCAGCTCCCTAAGGTCATAATGCCTACTGGAGATGTTTCCTGGCATCTCATTTTTTTGCCTGATGCTTTTGCTGCAAAAAGCTCAGTAAAACTGGTAGTTTTCACCAGTTGTCCAGTCTGTCCAGGTCCCTCTGGAAGGCAGTGCAGCACTGAGGGCTATCAGCTACTCCTCCCAGTTTCATACCATCAGCACAGTTGCTGAGGAGGCACTCCATCCCTTCATCCAGCTTGTTGATGAATATATTGAACAGGACCGGACTGAGGACTGACCCCTGGGGGACACTGCTAAGTACAGGCCTCCAACTGGACTCCGCACCACTGACTACCACTCTCTGGAACCTTGCCATCGAGCCAATTCCTAATCCACTTCACAGTCCACTCATCTATCCCACACTTCCGAACCTTGCTCAGGAGAATGTTGCGAGCAACAGTGTCAAAAGCTTTGCTCAAGTCCAGATAGACGACATCCACTGCTCTGCCATCATCCAGCCAGTCACTCCATCATAGAAGACGATCAGGTTAGTCAAGCAGGATTTCCCCTTGGTGAATCTATGCTGGCTACTCCTGAATACCTGCTTGTCCTCCATGTGTCTGGAGATAACAGCCAGGATGAGCTGTTCCATCACTTTTCTGGAGATGGAGGTGAGGCTCACCCACCTGTAGTTGCCCTGGTCCTCCTTCTTACCTTTTTTGAAGACTGGAGTGACGTTGGCTTTCTTCCAGTCTTCTGGCACCTCCTCTATTCTCCAGGACCTTGCAAAGATGTTGGACAGTGTCTTAGCAATAACATCCACCAGCTCACGCAGTGCTCTGGGGTCCATAGATTTTTAGGTTTCAAGTTTACTTAATTGCTCTCTAACTCTATCTTCCTCTACCCAGGGTAAATCTCCCTTTCTCCAGGCTTCTCTTTTCTCTAAGGTCTGAGATTCCCAAGGGATGCTCTTGGTAAACAATGATGCAAAGAAGGTATTCAGTAACTCTGCTTTTTCTGTATCTTTTGTAACCAGGACACTCGCCCTGTTCAACAGTGTACCTACATTTTCCCTGATATTCCTTTTGCCACTGATATATTTGAAGAAGCTCTTCTTTAACATCCTTTGCCCAATTTTATTCCAAATGCACCTTAGCCTTCCTTGTCACATCCCTGCATTCCCTGTCAACATTCCTATATTCCTCCAAAGGGCCATGTCCTTTGTTCCACATTCTGTATACTACTTTCTTGTGTTGGAGTTTTTGCAGGCCTCCTACTCCCCCTGCCTGACTTCTTACACACTGATCTTGAGCTTAGAGGAAGTGTTACTTGGAAACTAATCAGCTCTCTTGCCCCCATCCCTCTTCCTTCTAGAGCCCTAGCCCATGAGATTCTTCCAAGTAGGTCGCTGAAGAGGCCAAAGTTGGCCCTCCTAATGTCCATGGTTGTAAGGCTACTTATAGCCCCGCTTCCTCCTCATTGGATCCTGAACTCCACCAGCTCATGATCATTGCAGCCAAGGCTTACCCCCACCTCCATCTCCAACAAGTTCCTCTCTGTTTGTTAGTACAGTTAGGTCCAGTAGCCGACCTCTCCTTGTTGGCTCCTCCACAACCTGTGTAAAAAAGTTATAATCAGTGACCTACAGGAATCTCCAGGACTGTTTCTGCCTGGCTGTTCTGTCTTTCCAGATGATATCAGGGTAGTTGAAGTCTCCCAAGAGAACCAGGGCCTTTGACTGTAATGCTACTTCCAGCTGCCTGTAGAAGGCCTCAGCAGCCTCCTCCTGCTGCTCAAGTGGCCTGTAGGAAACACCCACCACAGTCTCCCGTGTTAGCCTGCCCTCTAATCCATACTCACAAGCGCTTAACTTGCTCATCATCCACCCCCACACTGCGCTCCATGCATTCCAGTTGCTTCCTGACATAAAGAGCGACTCTACTACCTTGCCTTCCCAACTTATCCTTCCTAAAAAGCATGTAGCCTTCCATGACAGCATTCCAGTTGTGCAAGTTATCCTACCATGTCTCTGTAATTGCAATGAAATCATGACCTTGGGACCGCACACAGATTTCCAGTTTCTCCTGTTTATTCCATATACTGCATGCATTGGTGTACAGGCATCTCAGGGAAACAATTGAGGCTGCAGGTTTCCCAGGAGGAGTGAAAAAGGACTTGCTATTAACGTATATTAATTTCTCCACTTCCATGCCCCTGTTGGACACATTCTGACTTTATCTGCGTAACACTGATTGCCCTGTCCATGTAACACTCTCCTTCTCACTTCTTGCTTGGTTTAAAGCCGTCCTAATCAGACTGGCCAAACTATTGGCAAAGACACACATGCCCATCTTGCTCAGGTGGCTCTCATATTCTGCACTAGGTGTTGGTGTTCAGTCAGTGTCCTATGGTGATAGAAACCAAAATCCTGTTGGCAAGATAAGTGGCGCAGCTAGTTCTTCACCTGAAATATTTGCTTTTTCCCTCCTCATACCATTTCCGCTCGTTGGAAGGATAGAAGAGAGCACAACTCGGGCTCCAAGACGTTTGACTGCCATCCCTAGGGCTTTGAAATCTCGTTTGTTATTGCTCTGTTTCCCTATGGCATCCTTAGTGCCCACGTGAAACCATAACAGGGGATAATAAATGCCTGGACAAGCAAATGAGAGACTAAAATCTTGGAGCCTGTCACCGAGACTTGGAATATCTGGAATTATCTGAACTACATCTCTGTCCTCTAGAAAAAAAGAGATTTGTATGGATTAAAAAAGAAATTGAACTGCATGATTTTATGAGAATGACTTATTAATATTAATCTTCCATCACAGTTGGGATCACAATGTATCTGCAGGACATGAAGTCAGGTGCCACTCAGAAAAGAATTACAGTTAGATTTATTTGCTTCTTTGTTGAGTTTTGGAAGTGAAATTGGAATAATGGTGAACTCTTAAGGTACTGTCATACAGTTACTCTATTGTTGAGTCCCATTGAAATCTTCTCTGAAAGGATATGAAATACAGAAATAATATACACATTTTTGTTTTTCTCTGCAGCAAAGGACAATAAGCAGAATTATGATCACTTTGGCAGTAGAAATTAACAAACTTGCTCCATTCACTCCAAGGGAGATGCTGTGACTTTTACTAAATAAAGATCTGACTTCCTCCATGAAGCTGAAGATGCTCAGCATTTGACCTTGTAGCAGCATATGCTAACATATTTTTTTAATTTTAAGATTACCTCTCCCTGCTACTCTTTAAGCCAATTTTGTCCAATAGTATTCTGCAAGATCTGGCTCAGACTTCTGGGATGTCTTCAGAGTTGATTCTTTTTTTTTTTTTTTTATGAAAATGCAAAACTGATGTTAAGAACAAAACCATCACGTGATTGCAACCAATAGAAAGACAAAACCACATCATGTTTAAAAATATTCCTGGCAGGATATTTCGGGTGTTGTCACATTACCAAAAAGACTTATAATGTTTTAAGGTTTTCAGAATGAACATCTGATGCCAGCTAGATTCCTGGGACTGCTCTTAACTTTCCGGTATAATTCAGGCAAGCAAGGCATTGCTCAAATGGCTTTCAGCTCACCCGTTTATTAATTGCCTTTTTCTAGCCAACTTCAATTTACAGAAGACAAGGGCCTCTTTCTTAACAATGTCACATATTTTGTCCTCTCAAATTGTTTAGCAAATCCCTGATTCTGTCATAAGTTTTTCATTTTGCCCCTGACATTTCACCCACTATATTATGGGCATCATCTGAGGATTTAAATCCAAAAGCTGTTATTGTGGCTCCAAAGCCTCAAATCAAAATTGAAAGACGTAGTTCAGCTGTTCTTCTATAAATATGCAGCAATTACAAAGAAATAAGGGTCAGTAGAGAATCCCAGAGAGCATTGCAATAACCTGCATTCATTGTATTTAACTAGAGACATGAAAGCTACTTAGTTTCAAGGAAACATTTAAGTATTATAAATGATAAATTTACAAATTCATGAATTATTGATGAAATAGAAAGCTCTCTGGAATTTGAGTAACTTTTATTTGAATGTATTTCCCCTTACTTGTGTACAGGCGTCTTAACATTTTTTCAATATCAGTTTTGAGTTTTGAATATACAGCTAGAGTTTTCCATTTATATATATCTGGTGAATTTGCATTACAGGTATGTTTTGTGCCAGAGGCTGTGAGTTTGTTGTCATCACAGTCTAATACCCTGCAGCTCACAAACACATTCAGATGCCTCTGTCCTTCCATCTCTGTTCAGGAAGGTGGCTATGTGGTGTGGGGAGCTGTCTTAGAAATGTAGCTGGCGTGAAGCTCAAACAGGTGGGATAAGCATCAGTTGGGAGGTGTATAGCTAATTGTCAGTTTGACTTATAGTCTTTTGTGCCAGTCCAAAAAAGTTTTCTTTTGAAATTCCCATCTAGAGGGTTCAAACTGAGGCAGATGATACATTTAGCTCAGATATTGCTAGTGCAGTTGCCAAAGTAGCAGCCCTAATTAGCAAATATCTATGAATGTTGAGAACATTCCAAAGAAAAACATTAGCCACTTTGCAACACAGATTGCAACATACATGGTTTTCAGCTCTCTCTGAAAAGACGGTTATGCCAAAAATAATTTTCATAATCAAAGAGTAGATTTTTTCCCTGAGTCTAAATTCTAGTAGCATGAACACTATAGTCATAAATTTCCTGGAGAATCTCAATATATTGAGTGTCATATTGAATGTCATTTTCAGAATGGTTACTCTGCTTGAGTAACTTTATGCAGATGCCATCTCATGTAGATTTGAGGTCACGTCACTTATGTACAGAGGACATTCATTCTTGTGGTTCAGTTATAGGGCTGTGATATGTGAACTAAAACAAATGTCCCTGGGAAGGCTGTAGTGCATGGAAAACTCTCCTATTCAGGACTGACACATACTGATTGGTGCTGATGCAAAATCACTTTTCATTGCTGAGTTTCTGTGAAAGAAAAATCCTTCTGACATAGTGTGACTACTGAAGAAAGTCTGAGAGACTCAAACTACTGAAAAAATATTATTAAATTATTATTGAAAGCATGTTTAGACAAAAGGAAAAAGAGCTGTGATGAGGGAAAATAAAATATAGAGTAGAAAGGTCTTCCAATTTCTTCAGTTGTTTGAAAATTGACTCTTAAAATTGCAAAAACTTATGACTTAATCATTAGTTTCATTACCATAACCATTGCAAGAAGTCATTTGGGTCAACTTGTGGATAGCACATAAACATGAGCTTTGACTCGCCTCCAGACAACATGGCAGTCCTAGTGACCTTAGATTTTATTCTGACATAACATAATATGTGGTCAGATCAAAACAGACAAGAAAAAAGGCAATTCAAAGAGATTTTCTCCCTATATTTTAATTATTCAAGATTTCAGCCATATGTACTCATAATAAATAAACTTCTCTATTCAAATTTTCTACCTTTTCTCTTCATACTAGATCATGTAGTAATGTCTGCTTACCAAAATATCATTTAGAGCTTTAGCCTACAAAATGAATGACTTAACGCTCTAGTAACAATTTCCATATGGTTATTAGGTAGATCAGAGGCACTTGTACTCTTTGTTTCTCTAGATA
Source organism: Nothura maculosa (assembly GCA_032353885.1). Lineage (NCBI taxonomy): Eukaryota > Metazoa > Chordata > Aves > Tinamiformes > Tinamidae > Nothura > Nothura maculosa. The sequence continues at coordinate 516,222 of JAUBOD010000006.1, forward strand.
GAAGTAAGACAGTCAAATATTTTTTTTCTTTCAGTGCTAGCTGCGTCAAAGTTATTATAACTGCCAATATGTGGGCATCACATGACTAGGAATAAATTGAATTCTCATTTTTTTCTATTTTCAACACCATTCAGGCTCCTGTACCTTCCCAGAATTAATATTTGAGAAAGTCCAAAAGACACAGTATCCATCTTTTGCCTTGTCTTCATCTTCACATTCTTCTACAGATAACATTATTTCTTCATAAGGTATTTCTCCTTTTTTTTTCTATTCAAGTCAGCACCAAGTATTGGCAGTGTTGTTTAGTATTTTCACTTTCCCAGGAGAGAAGTTGGGAAAAAGAAGTATCGACGTATGAACACAGGCAACAGTGGGTTTGCATCCTTTCACATTTATGATCATTATTACTTTATAAACCATGTGCCACCTTAGTATCTTCTAATCTCTGAAGGAACTTAGCTGTCCCAAACCCAATGGAGCCCTAAGACATAAATGAGTGAGCAAGCCAAGTGACTGAATTGTTCTCCTCATCTTGATCCTAGTGGGCATCTCTCAGATATCCTTACTAAAAGGAGTGCTAAGCTATAAAGTCCAGCCGTAATGCACCACCAAATGCTATCTGCTTGCAAATGTTCTCCCGTTGCCTGTGATCCCTTTCACAGGCCCCTAACAAAACTCTTCCAAGAAGGGTGTTATGGAGAATACCCATTGTCCAAAGAAAAGCTGTAATGCTACAACCTCCCTGACTCTCATAAGCAAATTTTTTTGGTAACATAAAGATGAAAAAAAAAAAAAAGCTGCTTTTTCAGCTGATTTCACATTCTCGTTTTAACTTGAGGCTTAGCATGAGTTTCAGTGAACTTTCTTTCAGGGAACACTTGCTGTAAAAAGTGAACAGCTTCTGTATTAAATCTGAAAGGACTCACTCTCTTGGATCTTTTCATCCTCACTGGTGAGTGTCCTGGTAAAATTTCCCAATTTCCTCTTGCATTTCATGTATCAGCTAGCATGTGATGTATTTCTCCAACCAACTTAGGAATTTGATGGCTTCCTAACCATGAAGGGAGACCAAGTTTTTTCACATTCATTTTGTAGCTCCTCAGTCCATTCTTTCCAACAATGGGAGCAAAAATGATGCCTATTTTTTGGTGAGAGAATTAGCACATAGAAAAAATATAAGTAAGGAGCCAGATAGCAGTGCTGTAGAGCATAACAGGAGTTAGTTTCCATTATAGGGCAGGATAATGAAAGGAGATGAGAGATGCTAAAAGAAGAACAAAATGCTAATTGGGAGTCTCATCTATGTGGCCCAAGGGCAGCCTGCTAAATTTTGCTGCTGTGTGTAGAACATCTGTTTACCATTTCCACCCCGTGGCTACCTGACCATCTACAAATCTCAGTGGTCTCTGCACTGGCTTAAACAGTTTGTAGAGCCATGCCAGCCATTCTGCAAAGCTAGCCGCAAGCTGCAGAGCATATGTAGGAAAGCGGTGACAGGCACAGCTCCTGGCAGTATACATTATCTGAAAAGAGTTATGCCTGTCCTGTTCCACATTTTTGGATTATTTACTCTTCTTTTAACAAAAGAACTAAACTTACAACATAGTGGCATATTTTCAAGTAGGTATGAGTTTAACTTGCCTATCCTGAAAGCAGCATGCAAACAAAGATAATGCTTTTTTTTATAGTCGACATTTGTTCAAAGCTTACCACAAAATCAGAATCAGACATCATTGTTAATTTTAGAGTAAAAAAAAAACAATCAGGTCATCTCTTGACCAGGCAGACCTGGACAGTAACCTTTAGATGAATGTATAATGAAGAGAAGTACCCTAAAGGAAAAGGACTTGAAAAATAATAAGTGCCCAATTATAAACTGAATTTAATAATTTTCTAGTAAAT
>JAUBOD010000006.1:524212-538766 GCA_032353885.1 Nothura maculosa
TCCTTCTTTTCCATTATTGCATACAGTTAAGTATTTGATTGAAACCTGAGATATGTGAGCAGTTCCTGAAGTCGTTGACAGTGCTATCCTTCTTTGCATGTCATGAATGATCAGCTACACTTATGAAGAATGGCTGATTCTGTCTCAGTGTAGAATTTTGCTTAGTTAGTGCTCATTTTCTGGGTATATTACAATAAGCATTGGATTTCACATTCCCATAACATGTGAACTCTAATTAATCCAGTACTGAAAGTTGTGCTTCATCTCCTGAAACCAGCTCATTATGAAAAATATAAACAACTCCTCATCTAAGTGTTCTATGTGCATGTTAACTTTTGCTCTAATGATGTTTATTGTCTGATTTGTTTAACTTTGTGAGGTTTTTAAAAATAAGCTCATGATTTCTAATTTTTCTTCTATCTTAATATTTATCATTAAGATTAGTATTTTATAACAGTTTCCTTACAGTAAAGATTAGCTTCCACATTAGTACCTATAACCAGTAGCATCATGCAGTGGACCTCCAAAAAGTCTTTTCCTACGGGCCTGGAAAGATTCTCCTATGAGCACGGCAAATGACAAGGAGCTTGCAACCAGCCCAGTCCTCTCTTTTTGGAGGCTGTCCCATGCCTTGTCTCTTTCACTGATTTAGTGACAAACTGGAGATAAGAAATATACTTAAGAGAAAGGAAAGAGCACTAGAGGAAAGAAAATACTGGTGAGAGAAATGCAGAGAAAGAAGCAGAGAAAGTGATTCCCAGCTCAAGCACAAGCATTTGCCAAGGTATTCCTCTCAAGTAGCCCTTCTATTTCTCCTATGCCTCCACCAGGATGGGAGCTCCTTCCAACCTTCTCCCTCTCTGTCAGAGGTTGCTTGCCCCCAGAATATGGAGAAGCTTGATTCAGCATTGCCAGTTAGATGTTGTATTATAGATCTCTGATCTCCACTTAGCTGTTCCTCATTAGAACAGCATGTTTTGTTTAAGTAGAGATGAGATTATTCATAAGTAATTCAGTACCACTGAGAGAATAATCAATTGTAGGAACATTAAATTTTCATTAAACAGGTTAAGTGTAACCTGACAGTCCAATGGTCTCCAGTCGTATGGGTATTGTTACAATGTTACTTTAAGCAACAGATGAAAGGTGGATTAGGTGGTAAAGAATACTTTGCATTACTTAAGATAAAGGATAAAAGTGGGATTTTTTTCCATTAGCATTCACTCTACAGGGATCCTCAATTACTTGCAAAGCCATATGCACTTCTCAATATATTGCAAGTTCAGAGTGAGCAGTACATATGAGATGAGAGCAGATTGGAGATGTATAGGCCAAGAAAAATCAAGTGAGCTGGTTTTCGTGGGATATTATATATCTTGTTGCTCCTGTAGGTCTGAGAACATCACACTCCACAACGCTTTTGCATTCTGTTCTCCATAACCTTTCATGGATTACTCTACCTTTCTTGTAAAGATTTTAACATGATGTCTCCATCCTCTGGTCCTGTAATATTGACCCTTAACATGAAAATTCCTAAGTGTTGGGCTTCCCAATCTCTTTCTCATTTGCATATCCATGTTTTAACTTTTCTCTCCCTATTGTCCGTGACTTCAGGACTCTGCTAATGCACACAGTCACCTACTTCATAGTCCCCACATAACTGTTACTCAGATCTCTTTTTTTTTTTCAAGTATTCCATACTTATTTCATGCTTACTTTAACCCTGTACCTTCTACATGTTGACTCTGCTCCAGCTTGCTCTCCTGCTGCTGCTGGTCCGTCTCCTCCCTGTCCTCCTCTTTCCTCTTCTGTTTTTGCCTGCTTAGATTCCTCAGACCATTGCTCCACCATCCTACCCCACACTCCCTCCACTGTTCGCAATTGCTGGATTATCTAGTGCTTTTATTTTTGTCACAGGGCAACCTGTAGATAAACTTCTCATGTAGGAGTTACACTGCTGCTGTTGGCTGTACATGCTTTGGTGGTAGTGCAGAGTGAAGACTCTCTGTAATTTCTGGAGCCAGGTAGCATGGAGAGTTGTATCTTCCAAATAGAGCTTTTCTGACATAGCACCAACATCATTTAGCCTGTGCTGATTGATGTTTATGGCATTCTTAGAATCTTGCAATTGATCTTTTCAAGATTATCATGTAACAACTGCATGCAGCAATGCTCTTCATTTACATGAAAGTTTTCACCTAGCCAGTTCTTGCCTAGGCTGTCTTGCTGCTATTTGTCTATCAAAAATAACTAACTACTTTTCAGAATGGGATGTGTATGTGACACATCTTTCCCTGGTTTCTCCGATAAGTCAGTGTGTAGCGTCAATCAGGCAAAATATGAGAAGAATCTGAATTTTATTTTACAGTTGCTGCCAATCTCTTTGATTCTGATATGTCTGCTTAAGTACAGAAAATGATGTTATAAAAGCCCAGAACTGATTAGCCATCATAGATAACTGGCATCATAGATAACTACTGAAATACAGCTACAGCACATAAAAAAGGCCCAGATTTTAAAATACATTGATAACTACTTTTGAGAACAACTCCAAACTAATCTTTGTTCTTGAGTTCCATGGGTAAGAAAAGAAATATACACATCTTGTCATTTTTACTCTGACAGGCTGGATAGTTTCTGATAATAAATACATCATGTTGATCTTTATTCACCAAAATTAAGCAGAAACTGCTAATGTCTCAGAGAAGAATCCCACTGGCTTGCAGAGAACTCTTGTGGGAATTACATTAAAGTAAAGATGACAAAGCAGGTTAGTTTCTGATGTGAAACATCTTGAAATATCTAAGAAATATAAAAAAGGTCATTTTATGTACAGCACTGCTGATCAATTCCCATGTGCTGGCCAAATTTCCTCTTTAAAAAAGATGAAAACAGTTTTATAAAATGGTCTCCACATAGCTTATCCTTTTAGATAATTATTTTTTATAGGACAAAAAACTTTTATTTGCATGTACAAACAAGATCCAGAGATTAACTCTCAACTGACATACAATCAAGCCAAGTGTTCTGAAGAAGGCAGGCTGGACTAGTATTCCCATGAGGTTGTTTAAACCTATCCATCAAACTGTGTCTCCTTGACAAATTTCAGAGCCCTAGTGAATGCTACGATTTTTTTGCATAATCAGATTTTTCCAGTAAGATGAAAACCTTGAGTTTTCTGGGACTGCTAGGAATTAATAAGGAGGTAAATGGGTATTTTTTTTTGCATACACTCATTGAAACTGATTGTGCAGTTCAAGAATGTGCTACTTCATTTCCTTCCAGTTTGTTTTAGTGCTCCCCTCCCCAGAGAGTTTACAAATGGTTATATGAGTGTCAGTTTTGGAAAGCAGCAGAATTTCTGGTACCCTAGAGGCAGTGAAGATGTCACAGCAGGTTCGATCATTACTGTTTCAAAAAATGTAACCAACTTTTGATGGATGACATTTCAGAGTATAGGGTCATATCACTTAATTTGATTTTAAGAACAAAGAAACGTGGACAAGATTTTTGTCTTTTGTTTATTTGTTTGATTAACAAATGTACTTCTGGTAGCATATCCTAGCTTCTTGCATATTTATCTTTTAATTATTTAATGATGCATAGACAAAAGAAAATACCCTATAAGCTAGTTGGGGTTTATTTATTATATGTAACCAGAAGAACATCGTGCCCAGTAGAGAGGAGCATCTCAGGAGAGAGAAGTGCTCTCTCCAACAGTGGTCTGCAGTGACCTCCCATCAGCAGAGCAGTCATGAAAAAATTGATTTATCTGGCATAACTTAAACTCACAGGTTTAGGAAATTAAATCCATGTTTTGTTAACAACACAAGACTGTTGTTAGTCAAGTATTCCACTTTTTTTTTTAACAGTATATTGACAAAATCCCAAGATCATTGGATTTTTACAAAATTCTTACTTAAGAAAATCATTTTCTGACATTTCTATGAAGGATGAGTAAAAACTGAGTCAAAGTTATTAGAATCTGGCCTATTGCAAACAATATGCTATTTGACTTTCAATATATTAAATTTTATGTTGAAATTTTAGAGATCAATTTTATAGTAAGATGTTGGTATCTTTATGCTTTATGAAGAGGGGCTTTTTAAGAAACTTACAATATCGCTTAAACAGCTGCATTAGATTTGAATAAGGTGAACAGTGGAACAGCTGAATATAGGACATGAATTACGATATTAAAAATATGTTATAGTTTTTATATTTTCTATTTGGTAAGAAACAAACATTTCTGTTTTATATTGTCTGGTTTGCTAAAATCTGTATGGTTCTTTCAGCTCTAATTTGAATATATCTTCAAAATCCTAGTCTGTACCTAGATCTTTTGAACTAAGGCTGTTGTCAATAACTCTAAATGAAGCATAATTGAAATTATATTTAATTTGCTGCTTGCTAAACTCTGAACTGTTTCACTTTGAAGTGAAAAAAATATTTTCAAAAGAGTATCTCTGCTAGAATCTTTAGTTTATATTTAGCACAGAAATACTTATGGCAAACTCTTGGATCTTTGGAAATGCATATTTGTATAAGTGTGAGACCAATCTTTGATGTTACAGGGTGCCCATGTGGAATGTATATTAATACCACCAGCCTCATGTATCTATGGGAAATCTGAGAATGCTCAGCAGTTTGTGAATTGTGAAGCATTTTGTGGAACATTTTCTCAGAGTTAAGCTATGCAGGCTAAAAGGAACCACATTTGAACATTATAACTAAGAAACTAAATCTGAGAGAGGTGCGGGATCTAGTCCATGAAAAAAGGCTTTTCCTTGCCTGTGTGGATTTGCACTGTAGAGTTCAATGGGACACATTGCAAACACTTGCTTTAAAATTTTTACTAAACTGTTATGTATTCACGTGGAAAGAAATTAAAATAAGCTTCACAAATATGTTTTCTATTTGAAAGTTCAAAACTTCTTGCCACAGCCAAAAACCAGTATTATCAGACCAAAAAAAAAGCATGTAAATTTAAACTTAAGCATTGCTCTAATATGTGAAATTGTATGCATGATGTCCTGTACTTTCCGATTATATTTAATTATGAATACATTAAACCTTTCTGACATCAGCAGTTGTTTGTATTTGGTACAACATCGTTATGATATACTTCATATGTGTGAAGCTCTAAATGATTTGGGGTTTGACCTCTGTCCCTCCAAAAGTCCACTTGTCACTTTCAGAGTTTCTCAAATTCTCGAAACCTTTTGAAAGGTATAGGGTGAATTAGAGAGGGGTGGCTTTGAGAGGATCTTCTGGTTCAACTCACTTTCCTTCTGCTATACTTAGATTTCTTAAATGAGACATCTCTCGTGATAGAATGAAGAGAAACAGGGTATTTTCATGCATGTTCTTCTAACCAAGAAGAATGGAGGAATGAGGAAGTTTGAGGATCTTCCAAGGAAGATGGAGGATCCTGAGAGCTTTCAAATCCATGGCATTCACTGTTCAGGCAACTGCTCTTATCTGACCTTTCCTTTTGAAGCTGTATCACTGTGGGAAATTCAGGAAAGACATTCCTTAGAAAGAAGAATATTCAACTCAGCAGCTCAGACAGTGTCGAGGGAGTTTGGAGTTCAATCTGGGTACAAATTTTTACATTTGCCGTTTCAGTAAAAGTGTCTCTGTGTATGAAACAGATTGTGTACCTCAGTCTTCAGAGACCTGTATATCTCCTGTCGTTAGCTGAAGAACTTATAAACTAGGTCTACCTTTTCTTTTTCCAGCTGTCTTCTCAAGAATAGTTGTGATGAGATCTGACTCTGCTAGGATGTGCCAGACTGAGCCTTAAAGTACGCAGGCTTCCTCCCACTTGCTTTCTGCATCCTAATGAGGTATCTAGTCATCCAAAGCTGACAGTTTCTTGAGCTCAAACAGATTTGTAGATCCCAAAGAAAATATATAGGTATCGAGGGAACTTTGAGATCAAGAGGACAGATGCTTAGAGAATGCCATCTGATCAGTCTTTTGTATGTATCAGTTTCCTAAATGTTTTGGATATTCTGGAAAACTATTTGGATAGTTTTCTCCTATAGGTTTGTGGCCATGTAATTCTTGTTTAGCAGCCCAGTGAAAGAAGAAGCTTCATATAAAGAAGGAAATATTTTGGGAGATAATATATTGTTAATTTTTTTTTCATTAAAAGTTAGGTAAGGGTAATTACTTGCAGTTCATTAGCTGAGCTGATTTCTCCTTCTTCTTCATTCACACCAGACAGAGCTGTTAAGACCTTACAGAGTGGCTTCAACATACAAACATCTTTCTAATAAATTTTGGTCTTGTTTCAGATATTGCTACTGTGCTGGAACTGCTCTTATGAGGGTTTGTAATGAGGATCTGTTGCTTCAAGCTAACTGAGAAGCTCCTTCTTTCATTGTCTTGATTTATCAGCAGCCTTGATACCGTTGACCATGGGGTCCTATTACTTTGCCTTCAGCACCTCATGGGCTTTTCAGGCTCCTTGCTGGCCTGTTTCACATCTTATTTAATGGGCACCATCTCTACGATTATATATTGCAGTTCCCTTGTCATACTGATGCCTAAAGCTATGTTGTGCAATTGGATTTTGATGGTGCAATTTGCCATGACAGCACTGCAGTATAGTAAAATTCTCACTTTTGTCTGTTATTTTTTTAAATATAATATACATACCAGGTGTTCAGAGGTGATAATCATTTGAGAAATTATGCAGTTGTTTGTTTATGGATCTGCATGATAATGTGGTCTCTAACAGCACTTGGCACTTGCGTGTAACTGGCAGGTTCTGAGACCATATTGTGTTAAACTTGCATTTTTTCTGTCGAGGAAAAGTTATTTTAGAACAGTTGAAAAGAGTGGCTTTTATTTCTAAATGTATTCTTTATTTCTCATTACCAGATGTTCAAAGGAAGGTATTCTTCCTACAACATGCCATGTCTACTGCACACAGCCTTTTTACTATCTCTCTTATTCACTGATGTCAAGCCCATAACTTTACCAATGAACTTGGTCATCAGAAAGAATCACATAGAACCACATCGAATGATTTAAGGTTGAAAAGAATCTCTAGAGATCAGCCTCTAATCCAACTCCCCTCCTCAAACAGGGATACCTACATCATGGAACACAGAGTGGCGTCCAGGTTTTTAAGACCTCCAGAGGAGACTCCACAACCTCCCTGTGCAGCCTGTTCCAGGGCTCTGTCAACCTCACAGGAAAGAAGCTCTTCCGCACAGGTAGATGGAACTTCCTGGGTTTCAACTTGTACTCATTAACCCTTGTCCTTTCACCACTGAGAAGCATATGATCTTTTCCTCCCCACATTTACCCTTCAGGTATTTATACATGTTAATCATATCCCTTCTCAACCTTCTCTTCTCCAGGATAAACAGGCCCAACTCACTCAGTCTCTCCTCATACAAGAGATGCTCCAGTCCCTTAGTCATCTTCATCACCCTACACTGGACCTTCTCTAAAAGCTCCACATCCCTCTCATACTGAGATTGTGCCCAGAACTACACACAATACTCCAGGTGCAGCCTCCCCGGAGCTGAGGAGAGGGGCAGGATCCCCTCCCTCAACCTGCTGGCAATGCTCCTCTTGATGCAGCCAAGATCCCATTCGCCTTCTTGGCAATGAGAGCACACTGCTGACTCATGGCTACGTGGTTGTCAGCCAGGACCCCCAGATGCCTCTCTGTGTAGCTGCTCTCCAGGAGGTCAGCTCTTAATCTGTACTGGTGCCTGGGGTTATTCCTCCACAGGTGTGGGAATCTGCACTTGTTGAACCTCAGGAGGTTCCTCTCTGCCCAACCCTGCAGCCTTTCCAGATCCTTCTGGATGGCAGCAGGGCCCTCTGGAGTGTCGACCACGCCACCCAGTTTGGTATTGTGTGCTAACTTGTTCAGGATGTACTGTGTGCCCTCGTCCAAGTCATTAATGAATAAGTTGAACAGCCTAATACTGATTTCTGGGGGACACTACTGGCCACGGGCCTCCAACTAGACTCAGCCCCATTTATAACAGCCCTCTGTGCTCTGCCATGTTGTCCTTCTTCCAGTCCTCTGGCACCTTCCCTGCTCTCCATGACCTCCCAAAGATGATGGAGAACAGCTGAGCAATAAATCCTGCCAGTTCCTTCAGCCCTCTTGGGTGCATCCCGTCTGGGCCCATAGATTTATGTGTATCCAGTTTGCCTAAATAATCCCTAACCCAACCCTCCTCGACGAACAATAAGTCTTCCTCTCTCCCAGTTATCTCTCTTTTATCGGGGCTCTGTAGTTCTTGGGTGCTAGCCTTAAAGAAATGAAAAAGTGGGGGGAAAAAAAGAGTAAAAGCTTTTTTTTCACCTCTTCTTCTTTCATTTGCCGGCCTTAAAGACTATTCCATCTGTTCTGGATCCTCTGTCATTCATCTGTGCCTCAGCTCTTGGTCATGGATCACTTAGGCTGCTTAACTGTTAGCATTTTTGTGCCACAGTTCAGCCTCTGCTCCCCACTGCTGAACAGATACCAGGCATTGCAAGAAAAAGAGCATGTACAGAGAAAGATATAATGCTCCGAAGAGACTCAGGGCCAGGCACAGTATAGACCCAGGTGGTCTGTGCTAGTTGGACTCAAGACCAGGGAATAGGTGTGGTTTGTTTAATTCAGTTTAGACAGGAATCTTTGTCTAACAGGAGCAAAAGCCTGAGGTGAGAACTAGTAGCTGGTAACAGAGGGAGCCTAAGTAATTTGGAGATGAAGGATGGGAAACTTGCTAGAGTGAAGCTATCATATTTCCAAAGGCCAGATATCCTTCAGAAAAGTATATAAGAACATCGGGAAAGAATTATTGCTGCAGTGCATGTGTATAACACTAGCTACCTGGTTTGGTTTTCTCTGAGTTGATATTAGAAGGAAAAAAATATATAAAATAAACAACATCTACCAGCTTTCACTGAATTGACTCTCATATTCTTGTCTGTAGTTTCCACCTTGGAGCCCATCATGAGAGATCTGAATTTCAGTTGGGCTGAGCAACTGTGCTGCAACTGTGCTGCAAATTAGATGAGATTTTAACTTCTGTGGAATCCTTGTGATCACAGTTTGACCTTCAGCTTTCTAGGACATTATCTGCTTCACTCTTTTTCCGTATTAGAAATGGGTTTACAAGAGAAAATGCAGTGAGATTTGTTAAGGTAGTTAGCTCCAGTGATTCGGTTGAGCCTCATCTCTGCTCATCATACTGCTTTCCATTAGTTGAAGTGTAATTTAAAAATGTGGGAAGAAGCCCCCTTTTGAAATGATTCACTGTAATCCTTGCAAGGACCTCACTTCCAAATGTAACAGGGAAAAGCAAAGTGGAATGCATTCATTAAATGACACATTAAGCAGCCAGAGCCTTTTTTTTCTATATTGCCTGCAATAAAATATATTCGAAGCACTTCATATTTCATTAAAATTATCAGTGAAATGATTTTCATCTAATGTTATTTCTGCTTTTAATAAAAAGGCCCTGCAAAATGAATAACGGAACATTTTTCCTTCCTTTCTTTCTCTTTTTACAATTATGATATTCAAAATATCCCACAAGTGAGAGAATGACCCATAAATTGAGTTATGAAGGTCATATTCTATGAAGAGCAGATATTTTCCATATTTCTTTAAAGGCATGTTCAATCCTATTGGGTATAAGCTATTTTAGTTCACAATGAATTTTAAAACTGTGCACTGAGCTTGATACAGGATTGTTTACAGTAGTCCATACTGACTTTGAAGTGGAAGTTTTAAATGCTTATGTGAACTTGGTCGTTGTTCTTTTGGTGCACACTGTGGCCATATTAAACTTGTAACAATAGACTTTGCCTAAAATGTCAGGTTTCAAGTAGTTTTGAAGATTTTTATAGAAGTCAGAGCTGTGATAATTAGATTATTTTACTCTGATGCTGTTCATTGTTTGCTGATTAGAAAGAGATTTTGACATCAGAGAAGTGATTAAATTGGAAATGGTCGTTTAGGAAAAGAAGTCTTAGTAGACAGATTAATTATGTTTCTTTTGATCTTAAGCTTATTGTAAACATAGATAAACGTAAGCTTTGCTGCAGGTGTCTCAGATGGGTGCCAGATACCTTGAAAAGCATGAAAGTAGGAGCACAGCTCACCCAGAAGACACAAAGAAGTGTAAATCCAGAGGGTGTGTGGAAATAATTTGTATTTATCAAAATAAAGATGGATTTTAGAAATATGTTAAAAATAATTTTACAATTTATAAAAATAATAGATTGAGAATGAAACAGTAAAATATGTTTATTTTAGAAGGTACATTGGAAATTGTTTAGTTTTCAGTAAGATAATTTGCAATAATTGAATGTTAGTGTAATAGGAACAGGCCATATCATAGAGAGGAAGTTATGAGAAACTTTGCCCTGAAGCAGAGCACTGGGGATTAACATAAATCACATAGGGTTTATCACATAATAATGTGCTATTTTTTATTAACAGCTTTTATATGAGCTTTAATTATAAGCATCCTGTCTGCAGAATTAGGAAAGAATACTGAGATAAAGAGAGAAAAAATATTTAATTTGGGTCAAGAAATTAGAAAAGAAGCAGCAAAGAACAGGCAATTATTTCCAAGCACTGTGATTTGGAAAGTCACAGTCATATTCCATCCCAGGTCCTGTGAAGTCAAAAATGAAACAACGTAGGAAACTGAAGCAGTGCAGAGGAATTTGTGCACTGGAGGAAATGCTACAATCATGGAAATTACTCTGGTGGCAACTTTTTTTTTTTTTGATAGCTGTAGATTAAATACTATGTCTTGGGTGATTTTTGCAAACTAAAGGTGATCCTCTGTATACATTAGGCTTTGGAACATAAAAGTTTCAGCAGCGCTGATGCTGTTAAGCCCCACATTTTTTCACCTGCTTCACTGTGCTTGAATGCTCTTTATCAGATTTTTTTACAGACCACCTTAATTCCTTTCTATGAGATTAGCCTGCTTAGTTTCTGCACATTCCATGCTGCAGATGTCCCCTTAGAGATACCAAGGCCCTGGCCTCATCAGTACCCTGCCGAGACCTTTATCTGTTGCAGGCAGTGAGTTTTCTGATTGGATTAAAGATTGATTATATACTAATCACACCATCTAGACAGGCAGACAGGCAGCTTGTGGTCAATGTGATCATGTAATCAGTACTGGGATAATAAGATGCATGCAGCTGGGATGGTTGAACAGCAGGTTTTGACGTACAACCACCACTGTACTCTGAAAAAGACCATTTACATCTTAGGCATCTTTGAGAAGAAATGGATAGTCAATTTGCCAGCAGGAACATTAGTTGAAAGCATTAAGACTGCTATTCTAATGGTGGTAAGTGCCTTCATTTCTAAAAGCTATCTGCAAAGGTCTCTGCAAAGGGTCCAGGAAATAGCTGCAGCCTCCTGGCTGCGTATTTGTAAAAGCTTCAAAGATGATAAATTTACCAGTTTACAACTATTTCAACCAAATACATTTCAACAAAGTTTCACTTACCTCAGATCAAATCAACCTCCACTTTTCAAATCACTGTGGGATGCAGTGTTTACAGAAGTGTACAAATGATACAAACATCACAGCAGAATATGCTGTCTTTATGGTCCATTTAAAAACACACATGGTCATACACATACGAACAAGAAATCTCCCACACATACACCTCCACAGAGTAAATGCTCTGCACTGGAAGAAATATGTGGGAAAATACCCTTTGTTTATTTGTTGTTTGTTCTGTTTTCAGATAGTAAACAATAGAGCCACATGGGCATCTGTATGGTATTGATATTTATAGAGATTTTTATTTCAACTACATGTCAAGCAAAACCACAATTCCAATTCTACATATTCAAAAACACTAACAAGAACTATTAGGACTTTTCTCCGCTGCAAAAATAGCCATGTAGTATGCACACATGTCAAAAAAATCTGCAATATTATAGTATGGATTTTTTGTTATTCCATGTTTAGAAGTATTATCCAATCATAGAAAAAAAATGCATAAAAATTAGTTGAGATAAAAGGCTGTGTAGCATCACCACATGTCACTCTAACATAGTGAGATACCATGTATGAGAGCATTCTCACTTCCAATATAGAGTAGTAAATGATATTTCAGCATTTCTTTTAACTTGTAAACATGTGCAGATAATCTTTATCTGGTGCTTCCAATTTGCCAGCTATAATTACAATACCTGCAAAAAAGGCAAGAGTGAAGAGAATCCTAATCAAGGACAGTGTCTGCAACTTAGCAATATTTTTTTTATTTTTTAAATGGAGCATTCCTTTAAAAACTTAAAGTATAATTAGCATCTACAGTTAAGGGATAGTTCATTTTCAGTTTATAATTATATAAAAATATTCTAGATTTCTATAGGAATAGAAAGCTTTTTAAAATTTGACATAAAACTTTAATATTTTAGGCAGGTTCAAAGCACCCTTGTTTCTTCTTTTTCTTTTTTTTTTTGAATTTTTTTCTTGCTACTCTGTAAATCCTGAAGTTTCTATTGAAGTAGGAAAGAAAGAGTGTTTGTTTAAAGTGTTCCTTTTGAGTAAAAGATATAGATTTTAGGCTGATTTAATAGAGGAATGTTGTATGCAGTGTACAATAGAGTAGAATCACATTAAAAGACTCAGAATTTGAGATTTTACAGGTAATGATAGATTTTTAAACCTTAGTTTGGAAATCTTGAGAAAAAAAATCAAACTTAATATCTTCAGTCTGAATGTTCATTCTATAACACTCCTCTTCATTTTAAAATTGAGCAAACAGCTACAAAGTTTATTGCCTTTGCTTGGCGGAATAATATTTGGAGTGCACTATTGAGTGTTTTTTTTGTAATGACAAATGTTACTTAATAGGCAGAGCCCTCCCTCCATGTTCTTGAATGTCTGTGCAATCTTACCATGTCATCTACTACTGAGACTAAACTGTGATTTAATATTGAGTGGAGCTTAGTGGGCTGCCAATTGAATAATGTAATTGCTGGAACTACATGCAAAATGCAATACCTTAATTGCTAGAAACTGATAGATTTCAGGTGACTGATTCATGTTTTCCTCAATACTGGAGTTTTTGTATCCCAAGTGCATAGTCTTTTTATGAGTTACTTAAATACCTGAAGTTTATCTAGCTACTGGTATGAAATCAATATGCTGCCTGTGATGATTTTGCTGCTCTCTTTGTGTCAACCAGGGAACAGTACTTGTGAACAAGAGGAGAGGCAAGGCCGCTCATTTTGAAATGTAAAGTTAGCCTTCACCAGCTGTCTGTGAAGAAGAGTGGAGGCTACTACAAAGAAGAACCTTGCTCTGGTGGGTATAAATGACAGGTTCTTGTCCCAGGCATGCCTGTGAGGAGCCTCCCCATAAGAGCGACTGCCTTCTTCAGGGCCAAGGAGTTGGAGGGTGAAGTGAAGGGAGATGCCACAGCAGCAGGAGATGCTCCTGCACCTAGAGCTTGGCAATGCCCTGAAGAGGAGGCTTACTAAGGACAGACATCATGCACATGCTCTTCTTTGATGAATGGCATCATCACAGGGAAATACTGAGAACTGAAAGATAAGGAATTATATGTAACTTTACAAATATATGAAAGTCAATCATTCCTGATTACTATACAAGAGTAAATGTATCTAAAAATTGTGAAAGACAAAAGACTGTGTTTGAGGTGGTGGGTTTTTTATTATTTATTTCATTATTGTTTTGCTTTCGGAAACAAAGAAGACTTTGGCAACAGCTTTGAATTTTGAAGTAATCTCCAGAAAGAAAGGAAGTGTATATTTTAAAAATGAAAATAAAAGTTTTCATTTCCCATTTGATACCTTGAAAAGACTATATAGGTTCTTAAATGTTCTACTTATCCTGTTTTATCATCCTCCAAATCCTCAAATGAGCTTTATCTTTTTGTATTGTTCCAATGTTGAAGCCCAATCTTAGCTTGAAATGAAGACCAAAAAAAATTGCTTCAAATGCATCTATTGTTGGTTTTATCAAAGATCAGTGAAAATAAAAATACATTGTCTGTATTGCCTTAAAATTAAATGTTTTACCTGTAGGCCATAGATATTATTTGAAATGTCTTTAAAGGGCACCAGTTTCAATTTCAACTGTGTAATAGAGAACACAAGTTTGAGTCCTGGAGGCCACCTGTCTGTAAGATTTGGTGCATAAAAGATTTGACACACTGATGCTAGCAAGTTTCTGGAGTTTGTATCCAGCAGTAGTTCTTGTAAAATCACAGTTAAAAGAATAAATATATTTAAAAAGAAAACATTTCTGATTTTTGTGGATATCTGAGACCTCTCAACATAAGTCCCTCCATGAAGTAGGTTTAGCTATGACTGAGAGAGAAGAAAAATCTAATTGCTAATTGTGTTTGAAGACTGTATAGTGCCCGTTGCTCAGTGTAGTCTTCAGTAGGTAAAACTGAAGCAAAAGGGAGAGGTGTATGAGGTATTCCATAAAGTGCTGATATAGTTTTCTCCTATATTTTTTAAAGGAAAAAAATTCCAGGAGTGCTTACATACATGCACATGTCTGCCCAC
>JAUBOD010000006.1:538866-567801 GCA_032353885.1 Nothura maculosa
CTGATATAGTTTTCTCCTATATTTTTTAAAGGAAAAAAATTCCAGGAGTGCTTACATACATGCACATGTCTGCCCACATACCAGTATAAAGTTTTAATCCATCCCATTGCACATTTTCAAAATGCATAATGAAAGTCTATATAGAACATTTCCATTAAAATCTCATCTCTTGATACAGAAACATCTCTAACGAAAATCTGCATTAAATTCCTTTACAAAGGAAAAGTACTAACTGAAAGCTTAAACTGTATATTTACTCTTATTTAGTTACATGTCACTATACATGAGTAGTTCACGTGTAGCAGTTTAACTGAAGTTGAAGGCAAAAGGGAAATTTGAGAGTCAACATTAGGTATGAATATAAAAGATAAAAACTCTATAGCAATAATCATTGCTTCCTAATAGCATAGCTGAAGGTTAGGGTAAAGGTTTTGAAGAAGAGAAAAGTCTGTCATCATTTAATGTTCTGCTGATGAAATGGCAAAGTAATAATTTTAGTTAGGGTTGTGAAATGGTACAAAGCAGGCAAATAAAATGATATGCAAGAATAGTTGAAGAGAATAAAATAACAGATTCACCGCTAAGGGGAGAGCAACAGAGACTTTCAGCTCAGCTGATGGTGGGAGTGAAGCTGTGAGGATGAGCAAAGATCCATCAAGGAACAACACTTGAAGCTGGCAAGGCAGTAAGCCAACAAGTACTGAGAAATCATGTAAAATGTTCTGTGAGATACCAGAATCTGGTATGAATGAGTATGTGAGCGAAGAGTTTGAGCCAAATTTAAATGGGAAAGCAGGGTATGGAAATTGAACTTTTACTAAAGAAAAGATAGGAAATTTTAAGAATTAGGTTGGGGTATTTCTCTGCAGAGAGACCCTAAAAAAGATAAACCATCTCTGCAGTTTAGAATTTGGGTTGGACAAATGAAATACAATTATGTAAGAAACACTTCTGTTAAAAATACAGACAGTATTCTCTGTTCAGGTTAATATCTTTGTATAGCATGACATTCTTCATAAAATGAAAGCACCTAAGTAAATAGAAAGATAAATAGCCTGAAGTTCTATATGAATCTTTTATATAGAAAGTAGCTTCCCTAAGCAAGTCATCAACGGCTTGTTTAATCAAAGAAATAGCTAGCCTGTCTAACCTGAGAGGAATGTACAGATATTTTTAATTCTTGGGAAGAAAGTTGAAGGGCTGTCCTAGTACATCTTAATTCAAAGAGCATTTAGTACCTACCCAGGAGCTTAGCACTGAAAGAGTGCTCACTCTGAGGCAGGCTGTAGACTACGCCCAGCTGGGCCAAGTTCTCTTTCAGTACTTCTAACCAGAATTTCCATTTCAAATTGAGTGCTTGTAGTAGGTAGCATAAACCAAAACAAAACAAAAACAAGCTGCTGTTTTAAAACAAGCAAAAGAGAAAATGCTCATATTGCAAATTCAAGAACTGTAATTTCATACAGATTGTTTCCTCTCTGGAACTACTAGAGGTGTTCTACAGAAAAGAGGATCTAGGAGCTGGAAACTGTATTTGGCTCTTGGGTTTTTGTTTTTTTTTTAATAGCTAAAAAATCTTTTTGCTTTGATTGTTTTACAAAATGCCAGAAACTGTGTGCTACAGTGCACTACTGGGATTTCGAAAGTCAAATACATTTTATTTCTAGACTTCAAACATAAATTTAAAGATAAAACATTCTTCTGAATTAACTCGTCTCTGTGTCTGTTTCCAAAGTGCTCATTGTTATCATTTTCAGTTGGAAATGTGCATAGGAATTAAGTTTGATAATGAGCTTTTGTTTAAGAAGTACTTGCCTAATGCAGTCATCTAATTTTTTTTGCCACTGATGTGATTATAACAGGAGAATCCATAATAGTCATCAGTATATATCTGGGACAACTAAATGGAATTGAGAGATTTCATTAGAAATCCAGATCATGACATATACAGTGTTTATTGGCTTGGGACAATTATGCTTACACAGAAAATATAGCAAACAATTTAGAGAGTTTTTGTTTGTTTTTTTTTTTATTTCCTTAAGAAATTATTACATTTAATTATGCTGTGTTTCCTCTTTCACCACTGTCATAAATATTGCTACTTGTCCTACAGAATGGTGTGGTTTTGTGTTGCTAAGCAATTTCTTGACATTAATGGGAAGAATTTAAATAAATATATAACAAAGTTGCATGGAAATACATACGTATGTAATCATGTAGCAAATGACATTCCTCCTTAACTCATAACAGCATCTTAAGATCATTGCTCTGTATTTCAGTGCAAGAGTAAGTTTCTGCTAACCTGGCATCCTGTTCTGCAGTTACTCCCATTTAGTAGAGTGTTTTTGTACAAATGAATCCGACCAAAGTCAACAAGATTTCTTTGAGTGAATGTTAAAGCATAGGAATATTTCAAATTATTTTATCTGTTTCTGAGGAAAAAAATAGACTTTGGTTTGTAATCTATGAACTAAGCTTTCTGCAAAACTATCTGCTTGTGAGTTATCTTGTAACAGATCATGTAGACCGTACATCGTGTGCAATAAGGGTTAATTTTTCCTGTCTTCAGTTCCTGGTAGTTTCAGAACACACTTCAACTCCCATCAGTTTCCAATGTACAAAGCCTGTTCCCTTCATGCTACTTTTGAGAGCTCAGCAACAGGGACTAGATGAAGCTGATTCTACTCCTTCTCTGAACAGGGCACATATGGGAGAGCCAGCCATAAGGCTCAAATGAAGTAGTTGTAAACATTCCTGCATTTCCTACAGGATTTTTTCTTTCTGTTTCTATCATGATATGGGCAAAAGCCCAGCAGTAAATACTGCTGCATGCACAAATTTAACAATACATCAGGAAGTTAGCAGCCTTAAATGGACTTGGATTCAGGCTGGTATTTGTGTTGGGCATAACCTGTTTTGGGTTCTACAACTATTTTATTTGTTTGTTTATTTGTTTTGTTTTTTTAAAAAAATCTTAATATATTGAGCTTCAGTCAGTTCCTTGCTCTCTCAGAGAGATCTGCAATTCTACAGGCTAAAAAGATACAGAGATTGCTCTTTCCTAAGCCTGTTTCTTCAATGAATGTGTTGCCCATTGAAATGTAACTAGATACATCTTGAGATTATTCTATACCACATCATGGGACCTGACCCTCATATCAGATGCCTTTGGATTTCATTTCTTGGTATTGAATCACTTCAGACATTTCCAGTCTTTGTATATTAGGAGACATGTTCTTATAAATTAAATTATCTGATGTGATATTTC
The DNA here is from genome assembly GCA_032353885.1 of Nothura maculosa. Classification (NCBI taxonomy): domain Eukaryota; kingdom Metazoa; phylum Chordata; class Aves; order Tinamiformes; family Tinamidae; genus Nothura; species Nothura maculosa. The sequence goes on from JAUBOD010000006.1 coordinate 542,135, forward strand.
CAACTCCAAATAGTTTGTATTTTCTTGACTATAGAATTCTCAAAAATCTTTCCTTTTAGGGATTTCTGCAACCCTGAATAAGAATTAAAACAGTGGTGGGGCTAGTGGTAACAGGGAGGAAATGCATTCAGTTTGAAGAAGTTGCTCATGACTGCTGCTGAAAATAATGGAAAAGAATCTCTAGTTCACTATAGTCTTTGACCACTGAATTCATTAATCCTTTTCTATGGCTGAGTTTCCTCTCTAGCTGAAAATTCCTTGGCCTCTGGGAATCAGAATCAAGGTCTCCTCTCTTGGCAAGAGAAGAATTTAACTTGGCCAGCCACGTTAAATGCACTCACTATCATCTCAGCTATCTATCTCAGACACTGATGAACTGTCCCGTTTTGGGATGGACTAAATAATGACAAAATACTCCAGGTTCATAATGTTGCCTTAAAATGCAGTATAGTACAGGCTAAAACTTTTAATAGACAATCTCTGATTTGTTCCTTAAAAGACATAATCTAGCCTTATTCTTTCTTGTCATAACATATATTTCCTCTATTAAAAATGGTTTGAAAAGGCTACTGCATTGTAACAATAAGTCTGTAAGCAGCAGAATTAATTGGATTGAATTGATCACATTAAAGGTAGTTTAGAAAAAGTGCTCAATATTATCATTTTCAATTGAATATTTGAATAGATATTTAACAAGATAACCACTTTTTACTAAAGGAAAAAGTAGTTTTATAACACAGGTCATCTAACCTTTCCTTCTGTGCTGTTACTATATATGAAGAATCTAACAATAACCATCAATAAAAATCTGGAAAAAAATGAAATGCCATAATGGAATGTCAATTTAGGATCCTACCATTTGACACATTTAATCCTTATTGGTTTGGGGCTGTTGTGAAAACACTTCAAACTTAGTAAAAACATTTCCTATAGATTTGTGATGCCTGGTCACAAATATAGTCTACTGTGCAATAAAGGACTCATATTTTCCCTTGTGAAAACTGTAGGAGGGTCTTTGATCTACAGTAGTTGTGCTTTTCCATAAAATACATAGGTACAGAATATCTTTGAAATGTCTGCCTGTTAGTTGTGCCTGCAACTGGCCAAAGAATCACAGACTCTTTAATGGCTAGGGAAGTAAATATGTCCATAATTCTCATGAAACTAGCTGGAAGAAATGACTGCCAAAAAATACAGTGGGTCATGCAATATGAGATGAAGCTTGTGCCAGTGTCAATTACTACATAAATTTAGTGTTATGATTCACACTGACACATTTTATACTTGTGCTGGTGATTTTCACTGACATTTAACTCAAATGTGTAACTCCACAGAGGCAAAGAAACGTTGTGTGTGAAGAATAGTGAAATCCAGATTATTTTTTAATACTGGGTGATAAGTCTGAACTACTTATTTTACTGTGAAGGATTTGGCATGATCAAACTCTATGTGATAAATCTATCCTGGACAAAATCCATCAGTGAGCTAAATTCCTCTTTACTTTCATCTCAAAGTTTTATTTATGAGCATAATTTGATCAATGATTTGAATAGGGAGCTTTATACTTCTGTTATGCAAAAAGTCAGAACATGATTTTCACTGTGTGTGATGCATATGAGGAACTAACATCAAATTCTAATATATATTACATAAATACCTCTGCTCACTGAAATGCATAAATGTAAATTTACTTTGCAGTTTCATTTTATATCAGGTGTATACTGATGTCAAAAGAAGCTATTCTGCTCTCTTCTAATCATCCAATCTTGTTGTCCTTGCATTGGATCTTGTAATTAGAAAATTATAGGGTAGGACTAAAGTATATTCAAGTTCTTTTAATCTATGTTTCTTTGTTTGTTTGCTTTTGTCTGCAGTTTCCTTTCTGTCATATAAACCACCTTAAACAACCTATTTACTACTTTGGTCCTAAATTTTGCTTTCTGGCGTTCCAGCAAAACTTCTCAGTACTAAGATGAAAGGAACAGGTAACTGACAGAAAGAAATTAAGGATTTCTGTCCTTGTTTCAGGCAGATAAAAGAAAATGAAAAATAGACGAGGTCATACATGTCCCTCTTAACTTGCCTAAACTTAAGGGAGTATTAGTTCCTCTCTCTGAACTATTACATGTTACCAGCTTGTCATATCTGACATTTATGGCTTTGTGGGATGTATCTGTTTTAGTGCGGCTCTGTCCATCTGGAAAATGCTGTCATAGAAGTTGTAGAAAGGCAGATCTATACATAAGCAAGCTTAGACATAGTAAAGCAAGAATTGTCTGAGGCAACAGGTTTTGGGGACTGAGTGATAAAGAGTCATGAGCTTCTGAGACAGAATCTCCAGAAATCATTCAAATCTCCTTCTATTTTAACACTATAGAAAAATGCAGCCCAGAACAATCATATATTCTTGAGTTTTAAAGGAATAGAGGACTAATTGCATTCACCAGTAGAAGTAATATTCTACATACAGAGATTTTTCTCCTAGAATCCCAAGGCAGTTTGTGTATGATTCATCTTTCATACTGAGGAGAAAGCAGAAAGATGATAATATGGCTCAGGATCAATCTAATATTAAGGTTTATAAGAACAGGGTTAAGAAGGTCCTGCAGTATGTTTGCCCAGTTCCTACCTTCTTCTAAGCATCCTTACTGGAGATTATATGGTGTTAGGTGGACACCATGTTGAATAATAAAAGCCCTTGGAAAGAGACTGGTCACAGAACTAAGGTTTGATATGAATGCTCATGAAAACAAATTAATAAAAATAGAGGTGGAAAGGAGCTTCAGAACAAGTAAGCAATGGGATATTGAGCAGAGTATCCCTTAGCAGCACATTATGGCTTTAGGATTGTCTAAGGTTAAGGTTATGATATGAGTTATAGTAAGAAGTTCCAGAAGTAGATAGGAACTTCACCATTCATTTCCTTCATCATAGCTACATTATAAGAAGGTTAAGGAGACAAATCAATTGATTTTCTGGGAGAATTTGTGAATAAAAAGATACAGAAAGAAGTTCAGTCAGGATATCAAGAGGAGCTGGAAGAGGACATCAATTTGGTACATCAGTCAATATGAGGATTTTCTTTTACAAAATTAATTTGCTAGGAAAGTGGAATGAACAAGCCTATTTTCACTGGTTCATGGAGAAATTTTCCAGAATTAAAAAGTACTTAAGCCTTTCTGGTAATATGCTATCTTTAAATGAGTCACAAAGCTGTGGAAATCAAGAACGTGAGTGATGTATTCAAGAAGCAGCATGGAGCTATCCAGCAGTAGGATACTTATCTTTCTTTAGAGATATATAAGGGTTACCTGGGGAGCAGTGATTAGTTAGACTTCATAGTTAGTTAGACTAGGAAGCGGAGGCGAATGAAGATCTCCTCAGAAGAGAATTACTCGCCAGTCATAGTCAAAAACAAGCACTATATTGCACTTTGCAGTTCACATGAGAGGACATGTTCTCTGCTAATCAGGACAACTAAGGACAACTATCATGTTATCTTCCTGGTCTCCTATTCTAGTTGTAGTACAAATCATGAGCATGCTCAAAGCCTCTTACTGCTTTCTAAATGCAGATGAAACCATCACTGTGTGGCTGAATCTCCTATTAAAAAGAAGCCTTGGATGGAAATTTTTCTTTCTGGCAAGCTCTCATTTGCTGACATTTGATAGAAAATGCAGTATGTGATCATGCTTATATCTTTTTTTAGGACACCTCTGTAATAAGAACTTGAATGCTTGAAGTTGCAAATCCTCAGGGAAATAAGTTTGCAGAATGTCAAATCACCAGAAGCAAAGCCACATATGAATATTTCCATAGTTCACGCTTCATTCATCAAGGAAACTTAACAGAATAAGTCAAAGTAACCTATTTATAGTTATGTAAATATTTAAGCAGTCAATAAAACAATCACATGAGTCAGTAAATACATGATTACTATTATTATTGTTATATAATTATTATATTGCATTATTGGAGAGCTTTTCTAACTCCAACCTGGCTATAGTATTTAGTAAAATTTTTACTGTTTTTTTCTAATTTTGAATTACAATAAAGATTTAAGAGTAAGAACAAACTGGTTTGAAATTCACTGATATTGAAACAATGGGGATCTGTGTTGTTTAGCTTGCATGTAAAACAAAACATATTGCTCTAGTTTTTGGTTGATTCTCCTGGTTCTAAAGTAGCTTTCTAGGGAAGGCAGATTACTTATAAAATGTGTTTCTTTTTTTTTTTTTATTAGAAAAAAAAGTCACACTTTATATTTGCTGCACAAAGAAAGAACTTCAAGCTTTTGTACATACACATTCTGTGCTGTGAATAAAGCCCTCAACAGAATGCTAGTTTCCTAGCTATTGTTATGTCAGACGTGAATCTCTGACACACTTTGGGAAAAACAGTTGTATAATTTTGTACAGAAAAAGTCTTCAGGGATATTTCACATAAAGGGATTTTTTTCACTGACTATGATATGAGTCAAAATCTCAGACTTGTTACCATAGCTATTCTTGACTGCTACTGCTGATATTTTCTATACATATAAAATGTACTTTCCTTCAGAATTCAGGGATAAATTCCTGCAGAAAGCTTCAATAAATGATAGAAATACATTTCCTCTCTTTACATATAATTATGTTAAATAAGGATCTTCAATTTTAAACTAATCACACTCTTCATTTTAGTACAGAAAATATGCTTAAGAAAGGATAGATGATATCATCAGTTGGACTACTGCACTGTAACTTGGGGTAAAAATTGGAATTTCTGAAGATGTCTATCATTTATTGAAAAGGCAGGTATGTGTGAAGACATATTCTATTAAAAACTTCTGCAGATAGCATTAGTCTATGCTTGCAGTGAACTCAAGATATTTTGCTGCCACTCCCACATCCACAAAGCACAGGCAAGGCAGGATATGTAGAGATTTCATTGATTGGCTAGAAAGTGGAGCCTGTGTAGCCGGGAGAGATTACAGTTTCCCAAATGGCTTGTTGTGTAAGTTGTTCCATAAAACTGTTACCTATCGAAAGCTGAAAATTTATAGATTTCAAGATAAAATACCTGCAGCATGAACAAGAAAAACCTTGAGCATTCAAAAAAGAATTAGCTTTAATTTTTGCAAGACAGAGTGTAGGGTAGAAATTAATTTGTTTTAACATATGCAAGTAACCATTGAGTTTCTTAATATTGTTCCTGAAGATCCCACTGCAGAATTTTATTTTGAAAGGTTACAGTGCTTAATGTTCAACAAATTTTTGAAGGAGCTTCCCCAGGTACTCAGTGTAAGCAAATATGAGTGTAAATGTGCATTTTACAATGTGTGTTAATATCTCTCTCCTGGTTCTACCAATGTCTTCAACAAATGTAAAACTCATCCTTTATGCAAATACAATAGTCAAGAGTTAAGCAAGAAGATTTTCTTTCTGTTGAATTTTGTAGAAATCTTTTCATTAAATTATTGAAGTTTTGCCACCTTTAAATTAAAAAAAAATAAAAACAAACAGAGAAAGAAAAAGAATCCTTGATGCAAAATATGTTGATTGCAATTGTGAAAGGAGGGAGGTAGCAAGTGTTTCATGAAGCTTCAGGAAAAATGGCACTGCATTGATAAATGAGAAGTTTTTCCTGAGATACATCTGTTTCTTTGACTTTTCTATTCATTTAACAGAAATCTGCCCATGGTGTGAGAGGGGCTGGTGAGACTTAAACTCATGCAGGCTTGCTCCTTTCTGCATTGCTTTAGAGCACTAAAGTGATCTCACCATTTCCTCTGCCCACTTTCTCCCACATTCCTGGGTTATCCAATAATTTTTTGACATCCAGCCAATTCCATCCATCCTTAAGAAGGCTGGAGAAAATTAGGTTCCTGCAAGTACGGTGAAAAGCAATGACAAAATGACACTTTTATGAAACTGCTGCCATACACTTTTGAGTATATCCTGCTTTTGAGGGAGCTTTATCTGATTTAGTGCAAGACAAAATAAAAACTGCTTCAGACTCTGATTCTTAAATTACTCAAGAAGATATCTGTACATATCTCTACAATTGTCTTGTCTGCTCCTCTTCATATTCTCAAATTAGAGATGGTAATCTCCTAGGATTAAGCAATGCTGTTAGCAAGAACAGAATTGGGGCCCTAATTTGTTTTTACATCAAATAAAAAGACCATGTTCACAAAGGCAGAAAGTGACTCTGGGCAACAAGCACAGAACCAATGCATCCTACACCCAGTTTAAATTACTCTTTAAGACAAAATATGATGAGCACCCGGCAGTTTGCTTTGGCAACAGAAACATTTATTTCCGACTTCATAAAACAAAAAAAGGCTGCTGATATCAAAAGCTAATTACAGTGTCTCCTTCTCTCAACAGAAACATAAAAGAAGCTGTGAAGTGCAGAAGGGATTGACTGCAGCAGTGGCAGATTGAGTCTCTTCTTGTTAAATTAAATCTGGCTGAAGATTTAATGTGGTAGAGTGGACAGCAGTGATAATGGGTAGTGTTTCTTTAGTGTGTCTGTGTATAAATTAACTACCTTTAAGTGCTATTTGGACAATAAAGCTTCAGCAGTTTTGCTTCTAGTTCCACATATGCTGCAGTAATTACAAGCATAACTTTATTTATTTCTGGCAGTAAAAGTATGAATAAATGATGTCTCATTGCCTTGGTCATGTTCTCTCTTTGGCCTTTTCTCTCCTTCTGTTATGTCTGAAGTCATGTCCTCTGCTCTGGTAATGCTATGAAACATGCAGTTGGCAGATGTCTTGCTGTGTGACATATTTCCCTTTCAATCAGCTCTTTAAAGGTTTAGTCTAGCTATTTTCTGAAAGAGAAGTGTAATTGTGACGGAAAAATAGAAAGCCTGTAGTGTTCCTGCAATGCATTGGTGCTATGTCACAGCCTAAGTTATTTCCAGCCAATTTAAAACATTGCTGACTATTGCCACTTTGTTACTTTATCGGGCTCCCCTTTCAACTCATACTACCAGGCCATCAGTACTGAAACTTATTTGGCTGTGGCCCTTTTGCTCAGTGGCTAAATCGATTTTTCTCTCCCTAATTCTTGTTTCCTCTTCCATTACAAAGAATTGCCAGGATTCCCACGAGTAATTAATCACTATTTTTAGACAACTATGTAAAAACATCTTGTTATTCTCACAACTTGAAAAAAAAAGTTCTAAAAATAACAATATTAAAAGAAAGAAAAAGCAAACAAATAGAAACAGATAAATAGATGGTGTCTTCCTAATTTTGCATGCAAAACTTGCAATTTTTATGCTTATGGTGACTGTAAATTTGTTTTGGTTGATTAAAGATTCTCATTATTGGTTTGTTAAAGATTTTCATTATTTAAGAGGCATGTTAGACTAGTATTTAAAAATAAATGAATTTTGACTTGAATAGACATAATATAGAAAAAGGATACTGAAACACCAGTAAAGTTAAAAGCATTTTCCTTTTGAATATTCATGTGATATAAAAATTAGATAAAGATATTCCTATTAGAGAGAGTTTTATTATTTATTATTTTGTGCATGTATTGTATTTTCTGCTTTTAATCTCAGTTTCCAAAATCAGGACTTACAGAAACCCCCTAATGCATTTTGGCAGCAGAACAGGCCTGATTTCAGACATCCCCTGTATTCACAGCAGTAAGTAAGATTATTTTCTCTAAAAACAAACAAAGGAGTGTAAACATGTTTTTTTATTTAGATGTTCAAGCAGTAGCTATGTGCTGCATTTGAAGAAATTTCTTCATATAGGCTAGTTTGGTTTATTTCTCCCTAGTGAAAGAATGCTTAACACTGACGAAGTTCTATGGAAATCACTGAGAAAGAACAAAATGCTCTCTGCTCCTCTGCTATCTCTTCCTTCTCATCTTTTCAGCTTGCCTTGTTTTGTTTTTAAATTCATTGAAATCATGACTGCCTTTTCCTCTTTCTACAGATCTCAACCTACCATTTCCCTCATGTTAGGCACAAAGATATTACAAAGAATAACAGGCAATACTTTCTTGAAAGTGGTAGACAGTCTTCAGTAGAATTTAAATTGACCTTAGGAGCCTGTAGAAAAAAAAACAGTCCTGCAGTGAGTTTTAATTTGAGTTTTTAGGGTGAGACAGGCATGAAGTATATCAGAGCGTCTGTTTGATACAATCAGTTAGCTAGCAAATGAAACTTCATAGCTTAGACAAGTTATTCTTCAAAAGATAGTTACACTTTTATCAAGACATGTTAGGTTGTGCCTTGCACTACTTAAGAAAGGTGGTGCTCGAAAATTAATTAGCCTCTGATCCCTCTTGTTCTTTTCAAAATGAGCTTACAGTGAATAGAAATGATTAGCACAAGTACTAAAGGTCAATGACCTCAGTAATCTTGCAGTTTCCAGTGTTAAATTATTTTCTTTTACCTTGTTCCATCAAGTGTTTACAACATTGTAATTAGAAGTAATGAAGCTTGAATCTGACAAGAAAATTCGCCTCATTTTAAGATTTTGCTCAGATGTTTTAAAAAAAAAATTAATATTGTGGTCTGAGGTCTCAAACCTCTTGGAAAAGTAATTTGGTTCAAATTAATTCCTTATTGGTGATATCTACAATTTCTGATATTTATATTTCGTACGGACATTTTCATCTGGAAGAATTTCCAAAAGCAAGACAAATTTTGAATTTGTTTTGGGTGTAATTTCATCAGAAGCTACCTATCTTTTATTCATAAAAGTGTAAGTCTTCCTTTTTCACTCCGTTGGACAACTGAGGTGAAAAGAAATATATATTTTCTTAGTTTCAGTAGATAGCAGCTTAATCCACAGTACGTTCCAAATGCTGTGAGCAACTTAGGGGCCACACTGCAGAAAATATGTTGGCCAACTGGAGTTCAGGAGAGGCCTCAAGAGCTTGGAGACAGGAGTGCTTGCGCACTGCAGAGAAGCTGAAGGAGTTGACCTTGTTCATCCTGGAGAAGCATCATCTGGCAAACAGTCTTGCTTTGGTACTCCAACCTCCCATTGCATGATATCACTTAGTGGGACACATAAGTCACTCTATGCAATTATCTACCAATTTTGTAACTGGCACCTCCCAGCCTCACATTCTTTGTTCTGTAAATGTCATGCATGGGGTCACTGTAGACTTGAACGCCTGTGAAGCAATGACTACCGCTGTGACTGCAACATCGAGACCTTTCTCCATTTCAGTAAGGCCGTGGAAAATGTAGAACAGAGTGAAATCTCACCTTTCTCTTTTTGCCTTTCTAGAAGTGATGATATGCAAAGATTTGTGGTTCAAGACAAAGAGCAGATCACATGGATGCACAGAAACTCGGGAGAACATTTTTTTTGCTTTTCCATAGTTGACACTCATCACCTACACGGAAAGGAAAATATCTTTTTGTCAGTCAACACAAAATATCAGAAAGAAGGGGAAGCTTATCATCTCCTGAAGGGATGAAAGGGATCTCGTGCCTGTCTCTTCTGTCCTAGCATAGCATATGCTCCATGTTGGTGATGGAGACAGATATTTGGGTCCAAACCTCCTTATATCTTAATTTCCTCCTAGTCAAAATAAATTTACTGCCTTTAAATAGCACAATCTGTGATTCTTTGATAAAAGAGATTTTACCATTGCAAATTATCATTTTATTATTTTGGCAGACAGAGTGTTTAGCAAGTCATTTGAAATGTATGCTTTTTCAAAACCTGTTAACTGTACTGGGAATCTTTAAACAGAATCTTAATTTATCCCTTTATACTTCAGTTGTTTTTTGAATCTTCCTTTTGAACCACTGAGCAATTTTCAATCTGAAAAGAGAATCTGAGGAGCAATATGCAATTGTCATACACATCAGACTTTTAAAAAATTGGTTTTATGTCTTTGATGTAGTCTAGACAAATGAACATATTTCAGAAACATCACACTTCTTAAGCTACCGACTGACGGAAGCACTGCCTAATTTTTAAATAATTAGCTCTTTTAGTTTTTGAGATGTAAGTTATGCAAATGGGAATTTTATACAAGGAGTAAAGCTAGACTGCATGTGCACCTTCAAAGTATGAAAACTGATGCTACTGAGCTCTGCAGTTTGGAAAGCATCAGCTAAGTAATACACTCTTCCACAAGTGAACAGCACACGTGGAGCAAACTCTGTAGAATGACAGAGAGAAAGGAGATGGTGTATGAACAGAGCCCTTGATGAAAACAATCTCTCCTCAACAGGTAACACACAGGAAACATCTATATTTATGTGTTTATCATATTTATACTTCTGTATAGCACGTGTATTTTATGTTGCAATGATCACTTGGAAGCTAGGGATTGCATTTTATCCTTTCCTGTATCTTAAGCCTAAAGAAACAGTCAATTAAATTAATCCTCTGCAAATTTAAAGTGGATGAGAAGTGAGCACAGCTATAAGCTGCAGAATACATAGCCAGAACATACTGACAGGGGAATAGGTTAGTACAGTTTCATAAAGAATTAGACACTAAACCCAAACTGCAGATGATCTGTGCATAGAGCTTTTCTAGAGTCATCGAAGACAGGCCTTAAAGATCTTTTTTTTTTTTTTTTTTTTTTGCATGGCAAAATCTCTTGTTTATCTTTTCAATGATGCTCTTCTATTTAAATATCTTTTTTCCTCCTGTAAAATTTATTATTTCCACACTGGAAGAAAAGTGAGATTTTCTCTTCTTTCTTCTTCTCTTGTTTCCACTTGATGTTTATACTTCTCCATTTTCAACTTTTGGGATTCTAAAATCTACCTCTGACACACAGCTTCTATTGACACGAAACCACTCTGCACTGGAGCAAGGATAAGCATATGGAATTGATAGGATAAATCTCATTAATCCCTTAACAGAGCAACTTTCATGATTGGATTTGGAAAAAGGAAATGTGATGTTGCCTCCTTTATTAATTAGTTGGTGGAATCAATTAACTGCTAACTACTAACTAAATAGCCAGTCCTGCAAACACTTAAGCATCTGCATATCTTTAGGCATGAAAGTAATCCTGCTGACATTAATGGGAGAGCTGCATGTTTAAAATTAAACCAGATTGTAAGTGTTAGCAAAAAAGAGGTCTTAATTACAATTTTTCTCTATAAAAAGCCTGTGTTGCCTTCTAATTTGAAAAGCAGTGGATTTTTTTTAATCCATGTATTAAAGCTCTCTAATATTAAATATGTACCTTCATCTGAAGAAAACCCTATTCACCATAAGAATACATGAATCAATATTGACAAGCACAAGTATTTTCTATAGCATTTTTTTTTCCAAAAGTTACAAGTAGGTAAGTAAGATCTGTATTGGTGAGCAAATCTGTGTTTTGTTATGATAAATTACTGCTGATGTTCTGATTAAAAGAAAAGAGTGCAATGTAACTCTCAGAATCCAACATAAAATGACAGTGATATAACATTAGAGATGTTCATACATCTCAGTATCTCAGCATTGCTTGCTTTGTTTTCAAGCTCCACACTTTTCCTCTACTGCACATTGGAAGAACTAATAATAGATTCCAAAAATGACAGTGTTGGCTTAAGAGTTCAGTATGTATTTCAGCAATTACAGATACATGATAAAATGACAAATCCATTATGAATTCTTAAAATCAATTTTTCAGACCTCAGAGTTAGCGAGAAAGCTTTGAGATTCAGACCATCAAAATACAACTAAAATGATTAATCATTGATTTTCATAATATTAGATGCATGGAGTTTGTAAGGGTTTATGTGGAAGAGTTTACAGCAATTTGATCAGAGTGTCTTTTACAGCCTATTATAACCTTTGAGGCCTGAGGCTAAGTTTGACTGGAAGTCCCACTGCACACTGTTCTCATCAGGCACGTTTTATTGTTTTATGGCACAACAGCAGTCATTGTTGAGGAGTGGATGAATAGTTGAGTGATTTCAACATGCATTGCAAGAGTTTTCTACCCTTGGGAATCAAGGAAGCAGAAAATTTTTGAAAAGTGAGAAAAGAGGAAAAGGCTAGTTAAAATAGAGAGGAATTGGAGGCAAATTAAATCTCCAGTACAAATCATTCTGTAATACTTATACTGCATAAAACTTTCAAAATGAGCAGGGTTAAACCATGCAAATTCTGAAAGAACTGACCTTTTTTTGTAGAGTATGGAAGGCATATATAGGAAATAGAAATTCAGCTGCCAAGAGAAATCATCATTACCAGCTCAAATATATGGGAATAGATCACTGATTATCTATGTATATAGCTACAGATTATGATTTCAATATCAATATCACAATGGGAGTATGGCAAATTAAACCAATTTCAAAATAATATACGGTATTAGCCTTTCTGTTTAAAACATCTTGTTTTAAACAGACAGATTGTTCTTATTTTTAAGCAAGTGTAGCAAATACAAAAATAGCAACTTTATCATAAAATTTTATCATATAGGAAAGAAGTGAGAAATTTTACTCAGAGATTAAAAAAAAAACTGAACACTTCAGAAAACAGACTTTTTCTCGTTCCAGGAATGATTAGTAAAGGAATAATCCAGGTTATCTGGATTTTGGTCTAAAAAATAATTTAAGGTGAGGTCTGTGAGGTCTGTTTGTTTCCCTTTATTTTTTTTCTTTACACAATAGCTGAAGTTTCCAGTATTATTATTGTGTATTGTGTAATTACACAATTTTGTAATTATTGTGTAACTTATTTGAGGTTACCTATAACCTCAAATTGGACATATCAAGGAGATGTTCCTCAGAGGAGCTTGATATTTTTCATATTGTATTCAAATATTATGTTATTTATATTTTTCATTCTGTGGTTTTTCTTTTAAAAAGCTTCAGAAGTACAGGTTTTCTCATTTAATCACTTGAGATATATCTTTTGGCACAAACATGTAAAAGACACAATAATGTAGTAAATTTTCTTTGTAAGCAATGAGAAAAGAAAGACTTGTGGAAGCTATCAGTTAGAAGAAGAGCACTTGGCATGAAAAGTTGGAAATGAGCAGACACTGTCAAAATATCACTATGAATCAGTCATTCAGTGTTTCATTATAAACCTACTAACACATAACTTATATAACTTATATAAAATTTCTCTGAAAATATGTCCATGATGCCACTGAGTGAAAGACGGCAATTTTGAGGAGAACACTTTTCATTTAAAGTATATTTTCTTGAATTGCGAGAGTGTTTCATATCCTAGAAAGCAATGTCTCACCAGTGTTCTCCATTTTTATTTGCAAAATATTTCCTTCTATGTTTAGTTAACAACGATCCACTCTATTTCTTTAGGTTCAACTTAACCTCAAAAAGACTACCTCTTTGTAATAGAAGGAAATGTGTAATAACATAATGTGAAGAAGAAAATTATATTATACTGTTTATGAGATCTCGTTCTTTCTCTTTTTCTAATCCTACACAAAGAATTGGAAATGGAAATATGTAGAAACATAACAAACAACACCAAAACAGGCTACAAACTGCTTTTTGCAACTTTGAACTTAATATTCTTTTAATGCCCAAACAATGGCATGTCTTAGAAACCCGATAAAAACCATAAGAGTGTATCAAATTCCTGTGAAATGATTCCCCTACTTTGCAGAGTATAACATCACCTATTGAGGAATGTATTTGTTTAAGATGTTGCTACATTTGATTATAAGATTATGCTTAAGAAGATAATATATACTTTGCTGAGCATTACTTTATCATCTGTTTAGGGTTGAAGTATAATCCTGATCTATGTAAATAGCTAGAATATAAAACAGATTTGCCCCTGACTTAATGAAGGATTTTTTCTGCCTTCTGTTATGTACTTCTGCAGATCTGGACTTTTCCATGTTGCAAATGTTTCTATTTAGAGTACTTCTTCACACCCTAAGGGGCAAAAAGCAGATTAGGATTTTGGAGTTTGTTGTTTGTTTGGAAAAGAAGTTTTTCATGAATACAAAAACAAGAACTATAGCATGAAAAATATCTTAAATGGCTTTCTAGCATTGTACAAACAAACCATGAAAACTTGAACTAAATGAAAAATATTGAACTCTGGAACTGAGACTCCGGGTGAAATTAGGTGCAGTATGAATTTAATATCCAGGACATATCTTCTCTGTGGGATTACACAGGGCATCTATTAAAAAGTCAACATTCACCAATAGTTATATCCTGCTCTATGCATAAGTTTATGTATATATTTCACACACTAAAGAATGGTGCCTGGTTACAATTACTAGTTTTTTGTAGCGAATAATTTATATCTTGCATTATGTTTACAGACTCACAAAACCATTAAATCTTGGGAGGAGGCTGTATATTTGAGAACTGAAAACTCAGGCTTCCTGGTATGTATGCCTTAATGAGGGAGCCCATGGCATTAATAACAATGGATGGAAAGGCACATTGTGCTGATTCAGCAACATTTTCTTGCCTCGATCCATGGGTGAGCTCACACATGCTGACATCCTTCAACCCTAATTTTCTTTTCTCCATTCAGTATGGTGCTGGTAGTGCACTCCCAAGGAAATAATATTCCTATGGCTACATTACCCTAAAGCTATTCCCTGACAGGTTCTTTACTGATGTCAAAAGCCAGTTATCTCTAGAGGGCATTAAAAAAAAATTTTTAAAAAAAAGACAGGAGGTAGAGGGGGACTTCAGAAAAGATGTTGTATATAGAGAAACTGTCTCTGCCACTCAAGTTTTCCAAAAGTTCTGCTTTTGCACACAGAGGACTTGTACTGGCTGTAGCACAGCATCTGACAGCTAGGAAACCTGGAATTTTTACAAGTTGAAGTAGTGGTGGAGTGCTTTCCACCTGGGATTGAAGGAACATTACGGATAAATCTGTGTGACAAATTACACAGAGAGATCATCTCCTCTTTCCTGGCAGAACGTTTCTCTGGAAGCTTTCTACTACATAGCAGCTATGAATCTACTCTGAGCTCTTTGCTGTCACATGTGCAAATTCAGTACTTGAACTAAATTAAAGCTAGGTGTGATCTAATATAAGCTGCAACAGTCTAAAGTTGCCTGTAGTACTTCCAAATCCTGAAATTATGAGCTTCCTTAATAAAGCCTCTATGCCTCTAATTTATATGTGCTCAACCTGCAGTTTGAATTGCTCTTATATTCTCACTGAACACCAAGCAGAGCTGAGTTCTGTTTTTCCTTAAGCCTCTTTATTTAAAGCACGAGCCTCGCTTATCCTTCACAGTTCTTTCAGTATGTCACTAGCCTTTTCAGTCCCACTACAACAACAAAAAGATATTCAGCTTTTACTCCCCCGCATATAGGTGGCACAGTGCAAGTGAGGTAACTCAACTGCTGAAGAGAATTTTTGCTTCATTTTTTCCATTTTTTCCAGTGGGTTTAGCCACCTCAATAAGATAGAGCAGACTGCTCATACTGAAACATGAGTAGTAGTTGTTGGACAAGCTGTAGCTAACAAAGACCTGCTTATCCTTGTTATGGGAATACATCTCACTCCCATGGTGCAATATGCTCCTGCTTAATGCCCTCTGTCCCATTCCTAATTAGCTCAAGAATAGGTTTTGCTGTGTGGATCAGTGGATTTATTGGCTGAGCACATTTTGGTATCAAGTAGAACTTTCCTTACCATCATAGGACTCCTTTGCATGACAGACTTTTTCTCAAACATGCTATGTATAGGCAATCCATAAGAACATTTTGATCTCTTTAGCACAGGAGGATAAAAATTCTTGAAACACGGATGGCAAACACATTGCTGTATTCCTGAGATTTAATTTGTTGACCTTGTCATCTCTCCTGTCAGCTATCTACTTGAGCACAGTAGTGCTGAGCTACATACACATGGCAAGAGAGCATTTGTTTCTTTAATAAATATGCATCAACTTTAATTTGTTTCTGTGTATGATTATTTTATTCTTCAAGTGATATTCATAATACCAAGCACCAGAATTTTGGAAGTCCTTGTGTTTCTGAACTTGTGATTCCCGGGGGAAAAGAAAAGTGGATACAGAAAGCAAGGAGAAAAGCTTGGGTGGCTAACTAGAGTTTGGAACTTTTTTAATACAATACTGTTTAAAGAACTTGCAAGGAGCTCTCATTCCTGCCACTAATATGACTGTATTCAAACTTAGACTTGTTAATAATGCTATCTTTGTTTTTTTACTTTAATTTCTTTTCTGAAAAATGGTAAATTTTTCTCTCCTTGACTTTTCCTGATAAACTTCTGTGTCAAAAAGAATGCAATGCTACCATAGGTGCAATTTACTGAGCAGATAATGTTGTATGGCATTAAAGTCAATATAGATGTTTGCAGCAGGGATGTGGTTACATTTATATAGAAGATCACTCAAATTAGGGAGACCCAAATGTTACCAGACAACCAGAAGGAGTAAATTTATAAATATGATGATGAAATCTCTTTCATAATAAATTTGCTTTTCTGTTAATAAAACAGTGAATAATCACATTAAAATACAGGACGTAGGTAGACTTAAAAATATTTTTGTTTTTACTTTTTTATTTTTTTTCTTTTTTATAATATAATATTGCATGCTTTGGAAAAAAAAATGACATAGAACATCAGTTTGTTATATGGACATCACATAAGTAATATTCCTGCTCCTCCCAAACAATAATTTTAAGAAGACATTAGGGCAGTGCTTTATTTTAAGTTAGCAAACAGCAATTTTGGAGGGGCTTAGACTGTATTTTTCCTTTCCTCTCCCCTTCCATTTATGCAGAGCACACAAGGAGGAAGGTCTTATCTCATTCAGCTTTTTCATAGGCAGCTTGAAAGGCAAATCTATTCTTTTGAAAGCCTGTTTCTAAAATAGTCTTAACCTGATTGTACGCATTTCAGAGGACTGTTAAAAAAGCATCACTGGTTTCTTTAGCCAAGTAGTTTAGAAAATGGCTATGCATAATTGCAGTTTTTCTGATTTGCTATTTAATCAAGATGACAAATGAGGTCTAAAATATTGTGTGCAAACTAGAAATTTGAGGTGAAAAATGCCTTCCCTGGTTAGATGTGGGAGTTTATTTTTGTGAAAAAAAAGATAATGTTTATGAGATAAAATAGACTAAGGAAGATTAAATCGAAAGTCCTATTGCTACAGGAAATATTTCCTTTATCCCATTAGGCCATATTCTTAATAAGACCACAAGTCCATACACGTGTTCTCAGAGTTGGCATAGTTTCATACTATGTTCTGTTTCACACCAAAAAGTCTCCTGAACTGTGAAGTTCAACAACAGAGGACTCATTATATGATTTTAGGCAGCTCTCTTCCAGGCCTTCATGTTCTCTTACACTTGGATTGGAAAATCATTATATTTGCATCAGTGGAGAGTGTTTTAAACACTGAGAAGTGCTAAGTTGTACTTGAAGCTGCAGCTGATGGTGACCTGGTCCAGACTTCTGAACAGTCTGGGCCTTTCTTGTAGCAGTGAATTACAGGCATAAGGAAGGGGCGTAGATTCTCACAACTTTCACCTATTTAATTATTTGGGGAATAAGGCAGACTGAGAGTTAGTATTCTCCTTCCCAATAGTCAACTTTCCTCTCCTGTTCCCAAACTCTGGCCTTGGGGGTTAAGGGAGATTGATTAATGGACTCTACATTCTCATAGCAACAGTTTTTCTGTATTAGAGCTGCAGGGATTTTTTCCCTCTTCTACAGAGGGAACAGGCCAAGAATTATGTATGAGTTGCGAAAGGTTTTGTAGACAACCCTTTGCTCTTACCAGAATCCCCTCCCTCATGTGCAAGTTTTATTTTAGCCAGTTGTTCTTCATACCAAAGCTGATGTGGAAATAATTAATTGCTTTATAATACTTCCATAGATGCTGTTCTGAGCTATGCTGGCTCTTCTAAGAATTAATACAGTATGTGTGGCTTGAATTATGTCTAAAATGTTAACTCTGTTCAAACCAGGTACATATACCTGTGTCAGGGGAGAACTAGTTCATCTGCTACCAAGGTCATCTTTTTTTTTTTTCTTTTCCAATGAGAATATCATTTCACTGCCTTTTTTTTTGTTCTTTTTTAATCTTTTTTTTAAATAATGCATCATTTTTCATAAATAGGATTGCCTTGTTAGGAAACACAGTGTTCTCTCTGTGCTCAGTTGCCTGTGTTGCAATTTTGTATTTCAAGTTCCGTCACAGCATTGAAGGAGAAGGAAAAATAAAACTGAACTCTGCTAAGCTATTATCTTTGTCCTATAAAAATATTAAAACTGAGTTACACAGAGCTGTGTATTCCTAGCTGTGTTGTAATCATTTGCAGTGCATTCTTTTTATTTATGGCACACATCTATGAAAAAAGTAAAGAGAAGACAGAATTCTTTATAAGATTTCAAATGGCTCAGAACTATTTTATTCTATTATTACAAAAATATGTGTTAGATTCCTGTTTTTAAAAGCTGTATAGATCCAAAGTGTTTCTAAATTTAATTAATGTTTAAGTTTAATAAAATAATATGCAAAATCATTATTTAGAGACATTAATGAACTCTATTTTATAGCAAAATTGAAATAGGCAGCACTAAAATAACACTACCATATATTAACATTAGGTCACCTACTTTGCATTTATAACAATAAGCCCACATTTTCAGAAAAGATAATCTTTAGAAAATATTTTTTCTGTATCAACAGTACATCTTCACCTCAAAATTCTGAATTGTTTCAACAATAGAAGACAATTATTCTTCATCTTTCAAAGATTTATGACACAAAGAAAGACCTTTTCTTGAGAGTTAGAGGTGTTTAGGAGGATGAGTATTTTTAAGCTGGCAGTTTCCTGTCTTCCCCTTTATTTACTAGGCACAGGCTTCATTGTAGCCAACAATCAATCTATAAACCTGTTTGGATGTTTACCTTAAGGTGTGAACGTATATATACAGTTGGCTTCTCCAGCATTTATATGCGCACATGCAAAAAAAAAAAAAAAAAACATAAAGCATTTATGTTCCTGACAGAAACACAAGAGAAACAAAACCGAAACACAAAATTCAATAGAAGGGCTCATCTTTCTGTATTTAATTGCAATAACATGCACAATGTGTTATATGCTTTCCAGGCCCTGAAAGAAGTATTTTGCTCATTCCAAGGAGTTCACTGTTTAATCATGGAAAAATAAATAGTCAGTAGGAAGAAGAAAAGCAACAAATATTTGAGAATATTAGCAAAATCATCTGATTTTTTTTCATGTGTGTGTAATTCACAACCCTAGCTTTGAACATGTTTGCAGTAATCTGCACAGCCACTGGCTTTACTATTTCATTAGAGCTGTGGTCAGTATTAATTTAATAAATAAGAGGTACTTTTGAGTGGTGCTGCTCTTTCTCTATCAAGATCATTGAAAGTTCATCACTTTAAAAAAGCTAGTATTTCACTCAAAATTGTAAAACAAAAGTGAAGCAAATATCTTTTAGAGGGAGTAAATTATCAGCCCCCTTCCAGAAAAAAAAAGATGATCAGACTAAGAATATTTTAAAAAACAACATCATTTTCTGTCTTTACTCCACCCACTTTGTTTCCTCTTGTTTCATTTCCCATGGTATTATTAACTAAAAATCCTCCCATGATGACTGCCAGACTGAGGAAAGTAGCCAACAGCAACTGCAATCAAGCCTATGGCTCTAAGCTCCTTGCTAATAAGATGGCATATGGGCTGGGGTGCAGTATATGAGGCTAGAACTATAAGATCTTCTGGCCTTTGAGTTGTAAAAATCATCTCTGAAGTATTAGGTGATTGACTGGCTGCCAAACAGAGGCACGATATGGTTGCATGCAGGTTTATCCTGATTCAGTGCTGCAGCATCCGAAACTTTATTGCTTGGTATGGTTGGAGCAGAAAATACAAGCATACGTCTTTAGTATTCTAATTTAACGCAGTTATATAGTAAATATATTATTTTTATATGATTGATGAGTGATCTGCAGTAGTGCATGGCAAATCAAGAAGCAGGGCTCTTTCTCCACTGAAAAGGAGGGAGAAGATAATGCTCACAATTGCTGGTGTTGACTAGGGAGGCAGTGTTGGAGCAGTTCATCCAATCTTCCTTTTTCATTCCCATCTATAAGGACAGAGTGACTGACAGAGTCACAGCGTACACAATACAGAGACATTATTAGTTCCTTTGCGTTCCTAAAACACATAAGAAGTGATATACATGCTCCTTGTTCCCTTTGTTATGCCCTAATTCTCTCTTCTAAGCAAACATTCCCATAGTCATCAGTGACTGACTGATTGTGTTTATGTCCTGAGGATCTCTGCTGGCAGTCTAGGTTTGTACTCAAGTCACTGCTACCATCCTCACGTGGAGGGCTACTCCCAATGCACATTTAGCTATTTTATTTCTTCATGCATTAGTCACTATCACATATTTGTGATACCACATAGAATCTTATCCAGTGAAGGATTACCACTTTGCACAAAGTTCCCGTAAATTTTGCTGTTGTTGTAGATGACAATGAAGAAGTAACCACAAAGTGAAAGAAACTTCATCCATTTCATTAAGTTAATGAGAACTGACCAAACTTTGGTTCAAGAGCTTTGTGGTCCAGACCCCAATGTTGCTAGTATTTCCTGTTGGCTCAAAATTTCTAACATTTTATCCACCAGTTCGGGTATGCTGAATGTTTTTTTTCCTCTCTGTATCTCCTAGCTGTGAGTCACGTTTCCATGTCCAACTTCAGTATCATGAGCAACTGTACCGGTAGCTGGGCTTCCTGGGTAGAGTTGTGATATAAGAATTGTTAGCACCTTTATTTAGATGATGAGTCTATTTAATATTGCTTGAAGTAAGCTGGGGGAACATCTACACTGGCCTTCACAGGCAAATTAGCAAGCTAGTGAAGCTGAAACACAGATAAATGCTAAGTTATGTCCTGTTCTATAGTATTCTGCTCAGAAGTAAAGGAACTATGCTGTGTTGTTTGGGAATCTGCAGCTTTATAATATCTCCCACAAAGTTTGCCCTGTCTATATGAAGGCTGTCACACAGATAGACTAGATACTGAAATGGATTTGTTACAAAAATGTATTCATGGGTGATTTGTAATCACCATGCGCCCTTTATTTATAGCTCCCATCAAGGATAGAAGTGCAAAAAGAAAAAAAATCCTAAATTGTATTAAATGGACTAAGCGTTATCATTATTATCATTACCAAAAGATTTTGTACTTCTATTTTTAAAACCTGTGTAATTCTATGATGCTTCTCCATTTAATTAATGTGCTAGTACAATAAAGTAACACACAAAATCATTATTTTGTGACATTAATGAAGTCTACTTTTCGAGCAGAATTTGAATAGGCAATTGAACAACAGTGCACTAAAACACATTAAAACCAGGTCATCTGCTTTGCATTTCTAACAATAAGCCCACAGTTCCATGAAGGGTAATCTTAAACCACATTTTTTCAGAGCAGCCAGTACATCTTTATCTTAAAATTCCAAATGTTTCAACAATAGAAGATTGTTAAGAACTAGACAATTATTTTTCAGCACCCATTGATTAATGACTTAGTCTATGACACACAGAGAAAGCGTAGAACAAAGGGTTGCATTATAATAATGCATAGGCATTAAACCGTCTTCATTAATAGGGTCTTTTTGGAGTCTGCTTAGCATAAAAAAAATGCCATAAAGTGAAGTATTAGTTTTAAATATCTCTTTAAATTTGCTTGATAAAGAGAAAACCTACCACTATACACTGTGGTCTTAGGAATATTTTGGTTTTTTTGTGACAAAAACTAAGTGAGCTGTGGCAGAGTTTCTGAGGTATGATTTTAGCTTGGTTGTCATAGGCCATATTCTACAAATTTAATATTTTAAATTAGGGCTTTGCATCAAAATTAGACTCTGTTATCCTTATTATCATTCTCTGCAACATCAGAGTTTAAGACACTGCCGAGCCTTACTACCAGTATCAAAATCTGGACATTTTAAATAAATTAACCTGCTGAGATTTAGTAATGGAAAATTATTAAATGGTATTCATGATGAGCATGAGGAACAGGAAAGCAGATAGCTAAAAGTACAAACAGCTTTAACTATAAAAGCTTTTGTTAACTTCTGGAATCCCATAAAAGTTTCTGCTTTCATATTTTAATCGACAAGTTGCTTTAGGCCTTCCTTTTACAAATATATGTTAATTCTTTCCCCACACCTTCTTCCATTGATTTTGTCAAGGTTCTTATTTGTTAACCACATGTCCATGTGTCTGCAGGACATGGATCTAACATATGTTGAAGATGTTCTCTCTTTTGCTATGGCAATTTGTATTTGATATATTTTTTTTAGCTATTGATTACATTTTAAATATAATAATCACTTATACCTAGTGCTATCATGATTCTGTGCTCCAAGTTTATATCCAGCGTTCCCAAATCCATGTGTAAATCAAAGAACAAGGCTGAAATACGAGCTAGGAATAGACCGTATTCATAGTACTTGGGATGGACAGAAGAAGATGGATTATGGAGAGGTTGTTGGAGCTAAGTGAATAATTCACAGTGAATAATTCATTTGACAAACTTCGCCTCTTTGTACTTACAGACCAGATAACAGTCGTCTTCTTGTTCATTCATTATTCAGATTTATTCAGTAAGTATCTTTTGAATAGGGCACAGAACAGAGCAGCAAAGGCATCTCATTGTGGCTCCAAAAGCATGAATTAAAATCTCCCTCTCTGGATTCATACTTCATTTAGCTCATTTGCAAATTGGGACCTGCACATTTGAACTAAGGAGAGAGTCAAAAGAATTGCTGCACTGTGGACCAAAAGCACATCTGCCCCAGGCTGACACCTAAAAGACTGTGTTTGTCCCCAAACAGTCCTGCTGTCTGCATAAAAGGAGTGGAACAGAAAAGCCTCTCCTGTTGTCTTACTTTGTGAGAAAGCTGCTGTGTAGGACCAGGCCAGCACTCATACAGGATGGCAGCTCATCTTGGGTCTTCTACAGAGTGATACTGTGACAGAAAAGGGAAATGAGTTTACTTTCAAGGAATTATCAGAACAAGGCAAAAGGGACATTTTTCTATTAAATTTGCAATGGATTGGTGATTGTGAAGAGTGGGGTGTGCTCATATCTATGCTCAGAACATGCACTGCTACAACTATGTTTCATGTGCCATATACATGTGCCATAAGTGTTCTCTCCACACAGTCCCCTGTGAGCAAGGTCATACATGAGACTGGCTCTTTGCAGGCCACTGGGAGGGACATTGGTCTTGGGCTGAGGCTCCCGACATTTTATAGGAAGCCAGAAATACTTGAAATCTCCAGGTGGGATGCCTAAGTTTTGATGTCTAGCATTAAGCTCCATCACTGCTATTTACTAGTAGAATTTCAGTTGCAATCAGGGGCCCACGATAAAACCCTGCTGCCCCCAAGAGCTTATAGTATAAATAGAAAATATTGGGGATATATAGCGAATAAATTGAAATATATAAAAGCAATATTATGCCAGGCTGGCTTTACCTAATGAAACTTTGAAGAAAAATCTTCACTTGAATAAAAATGTCCTTCGCTTCACCCCCACCTCTGCCTCCCTCTGCAGAGTATTTTTTCTGGATTGAATTTCATTCAGTTAATGACAAATACTGTAAGCTTTATCTAATAAAAGTAATTATTGTTGTTCTTTTCATTTTTCTAGCCAGATGTAAAAATCTTTTGCTTAAGTTTTTTTTTTATTTTAATTATATTAATTTAAATATATGTATCTGATAAAATATTTACTGATAGCTTATCTGGCAAGGAAGTACACAGCTCAATAAACACAAATTGTGCTGCAGTTTGTACATATATTATAAAATTAATTTTTTGGTCAGTGTTTAGCAGCTTAATGCTAGAGCCATTTCATCATTAATTCTATTAGTTTATCAATAAATACTCATGCTATATATTCTACATAGAGACATTTAAGAAGAATGTAAAAAGAGAAATCTTCCCCATCTTCCATTAGGATGCAACCGATGAAGAATAAAATTAATGTTAATTAAAATATATATACAGTGATAATGTTTTTGAATTTGAATATGAAAGAAAATGTATTTTATGCAAACATTTAAAAATATTTTCTTCTATATTATCAAAGAAGAAACAAATTATCTTAGAGAGAAACTTTTTCATCAGTTGTTTTGATGAAAAAGAAAGCTAAAAGAATAATTTAACTTCTAGTGCTTCTAGGATTCATTTTGCTTTATGTCAGTGTTTGCCTTTGTTAATGACAAACTCTCCAGCTCTGGAATAACTTCACTTTTCTGAGAGTCCCCTTCATGTTCCACGAGGACTCTTACACCAGCAAAGTTATTGATAGTCTCTGGTCCTTGAAGGCAGAATCCGACCATGAGCAGATAACAGAAAAAAAGCCTTAGGTATTTCTTTCTGCTAACAAAACTGTTAGAAGAAAAATGGGGATGTATGGGCAATTTTCAGGATTTTATGCAGTCATTTTAGATTGCTGTGTCTAAGTAGTCAGTACAATTTGGATTCTTTCCATATGAGCTTTGAATGTTGAATATCTTTTAAAGACATATTATAACATATGTAGAACATACTTGAATAAAACCACAACTGAATATTAATGATCAAGGATTTGATGCAGTTTTGGGGAAGAGAAAATAATTTGATTAATGTGGTTTCATATTCTTTGGGTGGGAGAAATTTAGCTACAAGTACCTTTGTAGGTACGGTTGAAAATCTAGTATATACATGTAGAACATACAGTATATAGTTCAAAATGCACTGTAGATTTGCATAACAGTGTCATGGCTCTGCTGCTGGTCTGTAACCACTTCATTCTCCAGGTCTTGCATTTATTTTTTGATTTATTTTAAAGCCTTTATAAAAGGTTTTTATGAACATAATATCCATGAAAAGTGATAAAGTGGCTACTTTGAAGACTGAAATCCTCTCCCTTTCTCCACAGTTTGAGTGACTTCTGCACAGAAATACCAGATGCTTCCAGGCAGCGTTTGACCTTAACCTTGCAGGTCTAGAGATAATCACAATAAACTATAATCTGTATGCTCAGCTTTTGCCATGCTTTCCTTCCACATCATCACCTATTGAAAAAAAAACCAATGATTTTATCCTGAGCTATAACCTTGGCTGCTGTTTATGACATTAATGCTTATAGAGGAAGGATGATGAAACAACGGTAGGAGGTACAACAAAATCTGGTGTTATGTATCTGTAAGGCCTGCTAATCTTAGAAAAGAAGTCGTCGTGCTTTAGGACTGGGGTTTGGGGTAAATTTTATTTTTCTTTTCTTATGTAAATTGTTTGTCTTTTTAAGTATTTGCAATCATACTTCATTTTAATCTCATATGACCTATTCCTGGACACGGCTGACTCCTCTCTCTTCCTGAAGATTCTTTCCTTCCTTGGAGCAATTGAGGAGGACCATGCACTTCAGTAGCTCTTTTACTATTTACATACTATAAAAAATAAACTGAAGAAGAAAAACATCTGCTGTCAAGTTGTTCCTCTCAGAACAGCCCACAGTATATCTGAATGATTTTATTCTGAGATAGATACACAGATCAGGTCATTTTGAAGGGTTAAACAGTACGCTTGGAGCATATGCTTATGTTGGTGTGGCATTTTGTGGAGATGATTGTATAATGGAGCTTGTGCTTATGTTAGCATGACATTGCAACTAAGTTAATGAAAATTGTATAATGCAACTTAT
>JAUBOD010000006.1:567901-617913 GCA_032353885.1 Nothura maculosa
GCTGGTATTATTATCTTTACTTTATTTCTTGCACTACCAAATAAACCACAGTTCTGAGAGATTCTCTCGATGGTGGTAGTGTCCTTCTCTACTGATTCGAAGAACGGACCTAACAATTTTTCCAGGTATATTCTTTTCCAAAAAGCAACTGGAGTGCACAGAAAGAATGGGTCCGGATTTATAGTGGACTGTGGCAAAATAATTACATTCTCACCCTCACCTTGCCATCTGATTTTGATTTGCTGCAGATACATAAATGTTCACAGCAGAAAAACAACAATGATAATCTGATTCTAAATTTCTGAGATTTGGCCCTATTTTTAATGTTATCTAATTTCTTTCCTGATGGCTATTCCTATCCCAAATATCACTAGCTTTAACAATCCCGTGTCAGTTCATGAGCCCATTCATAATGCAGCCTGTGACTTCATTGTGTGGTTCATTCATAAAAACCCTCCAGTTCTTTCCCACTTTCCCTGAATCTCTTGTAATTTCAAAAAATTCTCCTGTGGACTCTTTTTTCCTCTGTGGTCCCCACTTTTCCTTAAAGTGCAGTGCACAAAAACACACACACTTGCAGATGACTTAGCAGGGCTAAGTAGGTCAGAAAGATTTCTTTCTAAATCCAGTAGATGGTACTCCTGTTTAGATATCTCAGTACAATATTTTCTGCTTTTGCAACAGGGTAAATATGCTGAGAAACTCAGATTGACTGATCAAAAATACTAGTAATATATTGCATGAAATGATTCTAAAAGAGGCAAAAGAGATGACCTAGACAAGCTTATTGATATTTTTCCTATTTCCCCTTTGTGTAATGAATTATATCTTGAATTATACTATATTCAGTATTATATACAATCCTGCTCATATGAAAGTTTTGCAATAAATCCATATTGACTTCAACATCAATGGGAATGGATTTGCCATTTCTGATGATTGTATAGAGGCATTTAGTTATACTTCTCCTTTTATAGTGCATGTGCAATGAACCATAGATCTATTCATACATGATGATAAGAAGGTATCAAACTCAGCACTTTCAAAGCTAAATATATAAGTTTGTGCTCTTTGAATGAAGCAGAGCATTATTGATAGAAACAAGAAGTCTAAAGAGGGCCATGCACCAGAGGGAGATACAATCATGGGTTTTACAGACAGCATATCTTGTGTAATTTTTATTTTAAATAACCTTAAAAATAAGCAACAGAAATCAAAATGCAAGCTGAAGAGCAATGAGAGTTTTTCCCTTTGTACTTTGACCCCTGCCCTTCCATTCCAGCAAGACAGAGATAACTTCAAAATGATCTGAATCTTTAAGATTGAAAGGATGATTTATCATCTACTAACAGGAAGAATCATGCTTTCATAGGACAGTAGTGGGTTGATTTGGAACACCTATCAAAAAAACACACACATGCACAAAAGAAATCTCTAGAAACAAATAAAATAACCAGAAAATTATAAGCCAGTTTACAAAATCCATAATATTTTGTCCATATTCTAACACTGTAGCTATTTTTGATCCTTGTTGTTTTGCCCAGCAAAAGCAAACAAGCTTTGAATTATTGCTCTGCTGCAATGTAACAATTCCATTGCTTTGACCCCTGGTGTCTTGCGAAATACAGTAGAACAATAATTGTCAATCCTTCCTATACAATGTGTTATATTTGACAGAGGTCAGCATTAGCTACAAGACCTTTGACTGGTGCTAAAGGAGGTAATATCTCTTCTCTAGTTCAGTTGATAAAATGTTAAATAGAATCAATGCTGGCCATGCTTTTGCAGAGATGGAGATAAAAGCAGTTTTTGCACTAAAGCATATTTTTCATAGACAGAAAATAGATGACTATTTTTCAAAGCAAGTTCATAAATATGCTATTTAAATGTCAAAAGTTTCAATTTTTCTAAGGAGGGATGACATAATTTTTCTTTCCAGTTTTCAGTATGATTAATTTAGAAAGTCTTTGCAGTACACAGAAAACAGAATTTTGTTACTGATCTTATATGAGTAATACTTGAAGGAAAAGACTGACTCATAGACATTTGTGTCAGTGTGTGATTTGTACAAAGCAAACACATAATCAGACATGGAAATAAATGCATGAGCATGGGGAAATGTTCTTCTGTGCACTGTGCAGGAGCTAGTGGCAAGGTCAGCAGTTGCAACTCCCAAGCTCGTCATGGTGTAAGCAATTGAGAGCTAACAACATCTATCTTTGGTTCTAGAGTGCAAGTCTCGGTCCGTCATCCTTGAATATTTTGATTGAAAAAGTATAAGAGAAAATGACAGATATGGAAAGAGACAGCACTGCATATCTGAAGGGAAAAACAGACTTTTACATTAGGAAGAACAACTTGTCTAGGAAAGGAAATCCTACATTTATATAATTTGGTTTAATGCAATTATTTATGCCAATGTTTCTAGGTTATGTAAATAAAAATGTATAATGCAACAACAAGGAAAAGAAGTTCCTCATGACCACTTTTAGTGTGTCCCCTAGTATCTACCCCTCAAAAAAACAAACCATGAGCCATACAAAATGCTACTTCTTACTCCCATTGAATATTGCTGAATATATTATTTGGAATACACTATAGCTCTGGTTCAGGAAGATCAGGGCAATAAAAAGCTATTTTAATCAAGAAACTGCCTATGAGAAATGGCCTCTTTGCAGAGAAATAATTTGTCAATGAGTTTGAATGCACACTGTGATCTTCATGGCAAAGATAAACTTGGAATGCATTTGCATTCCTGACATTCAAACCAAAATAGTGGGCAGTGGGTGCCCTGCAGGTCTAGCAACTGCTGCAGCATTAGGAGCATTGCCTAGGAACAAGGTGAATGTGGTGGGAAACAGTCACCTGGGAGGCTCTCCAGCCTTGGAGCAGTCATTTCTGTTATGCTCATTCACATAAGATCTAGCCGTCTTCTCCTTACCTCACCCCAGCTGCCCTCACCTTCCCTTTCTGAAAACACGCCAATGACGGAGGCTTTGTCTTTGCTGAAACAAAAGTCTTGTTCTACAGCAAGATAACAAGCACGATAATTATCTAACTGTAAAATGGGATGCAGATAAAAAGGTCTTTTGCAGTGTTTGCTGAAAAATAGATGGTTGAGGTCAGCTGTCTGCATCCTTCTCCCACTGCTCAAAGGCTGCAAAGGTTGAGCTCACCTAGTTTACACTGCAACAAACATCTGATGCCTCTGGGGTGTTATTTCTTTATATAAATAAATAAATAAATAAAATGAAATAGCTAAAATTATTCATTTGTGAGCTTTCCTCCCCAACCTTGATCCATGGATCCCTGACAGTGAATTATAAAAGCAAATTATGAAGTAAGTTAAACAGAAAATGAACTTTGAACTCTAAGCATTTACTCCGGAAATAAGAAGCTAAGCTACTCCTTTTTGGATAGGAAAGTGATCATATTCGTTTTGCCTGCAAATCCATCGCAAAGGACCTTTTGTGTTTCAAAGGGTCATTCTTCAAATAGGGACAATCATGAATGAGTTGCAACACAAACGATGCAATTATATCTAAAGAATTCAACCCATTTGATAAACTGGAGTAGAAGCAAGGTACTCCTGTGCAGAAGAACATCATAGGCAGCCAGGAATAGTGAGGGAGAAAGCAGTCAGAAAAGAACTGTAAGTAATCATGAGGAAAACTAGATGAAAATTAGGTGTTTGTGTGCATTTTTGCTGCATAGGTATGGGGCTGGGAGGTGTTTCTAAAAACACAGGAAACCGAAGTCTATTTTATTCACCCATTTAAAAGTGAACTCAGCATGGGGCTTTCTAGATTTTGAAGAACCTGAGCTTATCCTACAAATATGCACGTTTTGGTGCTAACACTGCTAGAGTGTGCACACATGTGGCTGTGCGTCTATGCTTGTGTATTTGCTAGAAGGGTCTCTGGGGAGCTGGCAGAAGAAATGCTCAAGCAAAAAAAAAAAGGCTATTACCAGGAAGAGTAAGAATTTAGTGACACAATTTAGTAAACTGCATGAAGCGTAGCGCTCAGCTTGCGCTCAGGAGAACGCCCAGATATTCAGCTCCTTATCTAAAACATGTTTGAACTATCTGCACTTCTTGAGCCGGTAAAGCTGAACTGGAAATTGGACAAGGCTGGCTTTTCTGGTATTGCCTGCTTCTGGCATGGGCAGATAGGGGCTGATACCATCTTTCTTTACACCCCCATGCAGCACTGTGAGCAGTCCTGGGCGCACAGTGATGCACCAGAGTGATAGCCCAGGCACAGGATTAGCTACTGGGTTTCTCCACCCCGATTCCAGCATACACAGAATGGGGATCCTGCCACTGGATGCATTGAGAAAAGCCCACTAGAGCCCTAGAAGCACCTTCCCTGCATCAAGATGCATCGAGAAGTGGCTGAAGGCTCTACGTGATCTTCCCCCACACTCACCTTGCAGAAGGTACATGGGCATCAGAGGGGCTTCCCCAGTGCCTCCTGATACATAAGCATATCATCAGCAGAGAAATTAATTTAGATTTTGCAGGCATCAAGTCCCTCGCTGATAGATTTGACCGCTAGGGCACCTTCTTGTGTTCTCAAATTTCGGCATCTGCCAAAAACAGAGTTTTTTTGGCATTTTGCTTAATATAAAAGGATATAAACCTGTGCTCCTCAGAGCTTTAAGAGTCAAGAAGCACAACCCCCTGGTCGAGATGAAAGTTATCTGTCTTCAAGAAGCCTGAAAGAAAAAGGATATTTTTTTCACTGTATTTAAAAGAAAAATAAACAATATAAGAAGATTTGTTTGCTTTAAATTCATTTTCATTTGTAGACAGGTGTATTTGTGAGGGATCAAAATGGTTCTTTACAAAAGTGGAAGCAGGTAGCCACATAAAGTGAATGAAAACACAGCAATAGAATAAATACTGATCTACTTTTACAGTGCATTAGTAAAGGAATTGAGCAAATGTTCTCTTTAGTGTAGGTTTTACTTTAACCAGATAAATAGGCATTCTCATGACTAAGGTGAAGAAAAACATAAATGAAATTGCCTGGCATTGTGAACAGGGGAAAGACACAGACGGAGTGATCGTAAATAGCAGAAAATATTGATTAGGGATAGTGAAATATCAGCAAAGCTGACAGAGAGCTTTGAGTTACCTCTTTGACTTTGATTAGGTTCAAATGTTAAGCTTAATCTGCAAACCTTTAAATGGGAATCAGACCAAAGAGCCTTGAAGACTTGAGGTTTCCGGAAACAAGCGCTGTGTTTGAATGAAATGTCAGAGCAAAATTATAGAGAAGTACTTCATATCACCGGACTTGGAAAAGAAATTAAAAATCAATGAATACATTTTATCCATTCTTCTTCCCATCCATTGAATATTAAGGGATAAATAAAAGGAATAGTAGCATCTGGAGAATTTGCTATATTAAAACTGCATGTAATCAAAAGTCTGTTTTGTCCTAAGTTAAAAATCATATATTTTATGTATTATAAAATTTTCTTCAAATTTAAAAAAATTGATTTTTGTTTTATTTTCTACATATGATCTTTTGCTTTCTGAACAAAAAGCCTTCAGGTTCTTGTGTTTCTTTGTGAAGGAAATTTCATTCTTTTAAAAAAAAAATAGACATTTCGTCCCATTCCTTAGGAGACCAGCTCAGATGCTTAGCGTGGATTTAATGACAGCCCCGTTTTAACAAGAGTCTTTCTAATTCTTATGTACCTGGCACTCTGGTATGTTCACTGGTGTCTCAGTCCACCTGGGAGGTGGGCACTGACGCCACTGATCCCTGATAGAAGGAGGACTGCATTGTAATGCAGAACAAATGAGGGCTGAATACATGCCCTCGCTGCATCCAGCCTGCCACTGCTGCCACTTACAATTACAAAGGACAAGAGCAGGAGACACTTCAGCAGCGGGAAAGCATGACCCGGCAGCCACAGCTCATTTTGCACTGCACTTATTCAATACAGCGCTGCCCTATAATTTCCTATAGCATTGTTATCTGTTAGCCGTTTACACAGTCACACCTTCATTATGTCCCCGGTTGCCAGCGCCGGCTGCTTGTCACATCTATTGATTGTGCTCGAGCTGCAATTTGCATGGATCGCTTGTGGCTGTCCTCAGGCAGACTGATACCCCTGTGGAGGCCGGGCACCCTGCAGAGCTGGTACAGTGCCAGGGGCTGATATCCCTGCTCAGGTTTGATACCTTCTCTAGGGACTAACAACCCTGCTAGGTTCTGATGCCCCTGCTCAGTTTTGATACCCCTTCTAGGTATCTGAGACCTCCTCTAGGGACTTACATCTCTCCCAGATGCTCTATCTAGGGACTGATATCCCCTCCTCAGGATGCTGATGCCCCTGACTAGGGAGCCTTTCAAGGGTTGATGCACTTTTAGAAGGGCATGACCCTCTTCCCAGGGAAGCAACAGGACACTAGTAGGGGAAAATCATGGCAATCACCCCCCTGGGTCATCACAGATGCAAACCTGATCAAAACCCATTGCTCTCCCTCCACAGCTGGAAATGTTCATTATGAAACTGCTAAAGGCCAAGAAAAGGCCAGCCAGGCAATGATGGCTTTGTTCTGTGGCTTCCTGACATGCTGTATCACAGATAGTGCTTCACTGGGGTCAAAGGAGATTGAGTGCAGGCAGGAAAAAGGCTAAGTTGATTCTTGGATGCCCCTTTTCAGCACCTACCCTGGGAGCAGCCAGCAGCCCCAGACAAGATCCAGACTGTTGAGCGACACACTGTACATGTGGATTACAAAGACATTGCCCTGGAGATCTTATAAGCAAGCAGAGTACTTGGTAAATTCAAATCACTGTGATTGTCTTACTGATAACAAGCTCTGTCTTCACATTCAAATGCTTCTGTCAATTATTCGACATTAATCTTACCATTGTTGGGAATATGTTGGAGTGTGAAGGCCTGGGGAAAGACTGAGATCAGGAAGAGAAAATTATTTTATGTGAATCTTGGTGCAGTCTGTATTGCATTATGCTTTCTATTTCCTTGCAGTAATGAAAGAAAAACTTCCACAGAGTGTGAGTATGTGAATCCAAGGGTCTCTCACAGATGCAAGCTGGT
The DNA here is from genome assembly GCA_032353885.1 of Nothura maculosa. Classification (NCBI taxonomy): domain Eukaryota; kingdom Metazoa; phylum Chordata; class Aves; order Tinamiformes; family Tinamidae; genus Nothura; species Nothura maculosa. The sequence goes on from JAUBOD010000006.1 coordinate 574,985, forward strand.
AGGCAAGTAGTACACTGCTGCACATTCAGTGAAGATAATATCTCATATCCAGGTGTAAAAAATGTGTTCTAAGCTTGTACTGGTGTGCTCTAGATATGCACGTAAGTATGTGAAAATAGGGAGAGCTTGCTGAAGATACAATTCTTAGTTTACGTTAAAGTCAGGGAAAGGGCTGCTGCCTTTCTCTGGAAGCAGGTTCAGATCTGATATCAGAAGCAGATGAAGATCTCTGCCTAAAAGACTGTTTAAATGGGTGCACAAACAGAGGACAACAAGGTGATCAGATGGGGCTGAGAGAAGCACTAATTGCCACTTTCCAAGGAGGAATATAATTAGACTCTTGAAAGGCTCGGTGATTCATTTGCCCTTTCTCTCTTGCACCTTTGTATTTCAGTAAGAGGTTTTGTGAGATTTTGGCTCTAGAAGGAAGGAATCCAAGCTATCTGAACCAGTGATGGTAGCTCAGCTGGATAACAAAATCCTCACATTACTGCAGAGCAGGCAACTACGCAAACCTTTTCAAATCCTCTCCACAAGTAGAGTGCAGATAAAAGCAGGCAGCAAAATGTTTCTGAAATTATCTGTGATGGAGTAAAATCATGCATCATTTCATGAGAGATGCTGAATCAATGCTTATTACTAACAAGTAAGGTGTTTAAATCTTTCACTGGGTATGGGAAGAATAGAAAAAGAAAGCAGCAACGGAGATGAGCACAGTAAATTTTAAAATGATTTTAAAATAAAGCTATCCTAATTCTTATTAAATTGTAACATATATATTCCTTATAATTCTCTATCCCTTCCTTTCAATTTATAACATCACTTAACACGCTAATCTACTCATTTCTTCTGTTTTCTGTCTTCACCTTTTCTCTTGCATTTTAGGTAATTAACACAGCATTTTAAGGTATTGACATCAAAGCATATGAAAGCCAAAGCTTGTAAAAAAGCAGGCTAATTCTGGTAAAATTTAGGTAACTGAAAATTATTTCATTGTCTTTAGTGGGAGGAAAGTAACATATTCAAGTCTAAAAGTAAGAATTATAATAGCTTGCTTACAACTGTTTTTCTCAAAGTAGAAAAAGATGGACTAATAATTTAATGCTTTTAGCATTAACCAGGAAATAAATATTTTATTTTCAAAAAATTTCAGTATCTACATTAATATAAAGTATTACAATTTTATTTATTGATTTAATCAAAATAGGTTGTATAAACCTACCAACTTCCTACATACAGCTGGGTATGGAGTCATTGCTTTGGTTGGATTTTTTTGTGAGAGATTACATTTTGATCCCAGTCAGAAGGTCATAAAGGTGACAACATGGACACTTGCTTTCCACTATCTCTGCAATACAGAACTATACAGCACAGCTTAAAAATTTATGCCTAAGGTCAAGGCCAAAGGAATCATATAAGTCCATACAAGTAGCAGAATATAGAAGTTTATGATGAGAAGTCATCTATATGACAATTGTACTTATAAAGTGCCTATGGTGTATACAGGGTCAGCTGCTCACTCTCTGTTTTGAGATCCCAAGTAGCTGATATTTTACATAGTTTTCTTACAGTTACTTTGATAGTAAGTGAGGATTATGTTTTTCAAAGGAAATAGGAAACAAATAGCTTGGAAATAATACAAGACTGAAAAATGTGCTGTACTGTGTGGGCCTCTCACAGACAACACAAAACAAGCCACAATCTAAATAGCTCTTTAAGAATATGACAAAGATGAAGAAAACACACAATAAAGTATCTTTGAAAAAGTTCTTACAGTCCTCTCAGGATTTAGACCAGGACATGAGCATTAAAAATATTTTCTATCCAAATTGACCTTTGTGGTCAAGTAAGCTATAGTTTCAGCCTTCTGTAGCAGTATGATTAAGGGGTCATTCTGTACAATAAACACAGTTCTAAATTGTGATTCTTCAATATTTGTAGGTTTTATGAGAAACTTGTTATGTTAATTTTTTAAGTTCAAGAACAATGGTGAAGATAAAAGAGCAAGAAAGCTTTCTTGTGCTATTTCAGTGTTTGCTGAAACTAATAATTCAGTGTCATATGTGATGATGTAGTGAGTCAGCAAACGTGAAATCTCGAGGGAGCTCTTTGTCTTGCTGGTTTTTTTTCCACCTGCCTCTAGTTGTCAACAGAAAGACATAAAATAATGTTTTTAGATTCAAAATAAAGCACTTCCATGCCTTTTTACTGAAAAAAAATGAAAATGAAGAAAATTAAGTCAAGCACTGATGTAGAACTTCCTTTAGCTGTTTTTCTTCTCTATTTTATGAAAAAAAAGTAGCAAGATTCTTGAGCAACTGATCGCAAAGCTATTAATGAACATGATTCAGTAACAGAAAAACTCAAGAGAATCACTTATCTATTTAACTGTCCTCCCCTGTGATCCTCCTCAAGTTCCACATTGGATTTGGTCTCTAATATACTCTATGGAAAAATGAGCCAAAGCCCTCCAATGCTACCTATTTTTAAAACAAGACCCAATTTTACCAGTTTTATCTAATTTTAGGACCAAAGAAATGCCGAGAAATCCCATGTTGTCCAAGATTCTTTCAGTATCCAACTCGCTCATGGAAAAAGAGACAGTTCCAAAATCTACTTTGTGCTACCACTGTGAGGTCTCTCTCCAGCTGTGTGTAGAAGGAGCGTAGGATAACAAGATCTTCACTTAGATCTTCACCTGAGCAAGTGCCAAATCAGGTAGGATGAATCTCTACTTGGATCTATAGTATTGTGGCTAAAGTAGAGATTTAAAACTGAAATTCCACCGAAATTTCTTCTCCTGCTATGCTTGACAATGCTCACATCTGCTGATTTGTTTTGGAAGCTGATTAACTGCAGTCCAGCAATAAAGAGATGTTCATAATTTTGAAACAAATCATGTTAATTTGGTTAAGTTTTGATTTGATAGTACTACTTGTGTTTTAAAGATTTGGCGGCAGTCTGTCAATATCTTCTTAATGTAAAACTGGTCTTTACTGGTGTATGGCACATAGAAACTAATGTGTGAATGCAGAGTCATTGAGCAAAATTCAAGGGAGATAGTTTTGAGTAGAGAAGAGTGGCAAAATCCTTCAGCTGAAGGACTCTGTAGCTACTACTGATTAACACAGTACTAACACAGCCTCCGTGTCCCTAGGAAATTGTTATAAAATACAGTGAGTTTCTCTTCTTGATTCAGGATCCTCCAGCAAGATAAGCTCAGATCCTCCAGCAAGATGAGTTCGTTGTGCTTTGACAGATTTACCTGGCTTCCTGAAACTCTCTTTGTGGAGTTGTGGGGAGATTTTAATCTGCTGAATCATCCAAAGACATTGGATCGTTCTTTGGGACTTCTGGAATTAGGGGGAGACAAAAAAACTAGTGTCATCTCAGTTTCTCTTGATATTAGTTTTGAATCTATTGCCTGGCTTTGCCACTGCTAAAATTTTCCTGACTTGTCACTGGACTCTGATTGAGGTAAACATGATCCTCTTTTTCTGGCTTATGTGCTCTTTTTCTTTTTCTGGTTTATGTGCTATAAAAGACCTAGAATGTTACTGAGCAGCAGGTCCTTGGCCTGGAGTGTTTTCTTCTGCCCATGCAGGCAGAAGTTGTGTTACCTCTCCTGTTTCTGTGCCTCTGGGGAAACAGCACAATGATTTGTGATGCAACAACATAAGGAAGCATATGACAAGCACCTCTAGGTATCTCTTTTTCTGCAGACAGATGGTTCAGCTCCTCTGCTTTCCTGATGCTTATTTTCAGTCGGGATTTGGATAAGAGAAAATCAGTCGTAATGCAGGAAAAATAAAATTAGGGGAAAATTGATGTTATAGACAGAGAATAAACATATAACACAGATTATACCTTCCTATTAATGAGGACAATTCAAAGAGTTTGTTCTTTGGCACAAAACAGTTCCAGTTTTCTCCTTGGTGTTATAGAAATAAATATTTAGGGATGCAACTGCAGTCATTTCCCTCTGACATTTCTTCGTTTACACCACAAAAGCCTTTACACATCTCAAGCAAGAGTTGGTTTCCATATCTGTAAGAGCTATACTTACACACCAGAAAAGCCTCAACAGCTTATAGACTAAACTCATGAAGCAAAAAAGCATAGGAAGCAATACATTTTATTGCTCTTGTACAGAACATGGTGATTTAAGTGACTTAGCCAAGTGACTTAGCATAAATATATGCTAGAACTGCCTGAACAGTCTGGTTCAGACTAGTTTCTTTTTTTCTTTTTTCCCAGTTGTGTACCAGTTCCATAATATGTTGAACATTGTCTCAGTCAAGTGATAACAGTGTAGATTTAGTCACTACCATCATTTTAAAAGGTCAAAATGTAAAATGCAAAGAGATGTGTCAGCTGTTGAGTGTGGCAGTCAAGCAAAACTCTATCATATTGGAAATAAAATAGACAAAATTGTTTAGTAGTATTAGGAAGTCTTTATGCATATTACTTTATTGATGTTATGTTTTCACTTTGCTGTGGTTTTCTGAATAGCCATACTGTGAAATACAGACAACTTTCTGCAGGTGAATCATTGTATTTGATGTTTTATTAGAAAGACATACAATGAATATTTTTGCAGTATTTCATTTCAGAATGTATAGGTTAGTTCATTCAGAAAATAGATTATTTTCTGCATGTTTGGCCCCATTTTGACGATTGCAGAGTGCTCAGTATAGACTTCAGAAAAGGCTTACATTCACAGAAAGTTGTGGATCACTGAAACTGCTGACCCAGTGTTAAAAAACACTTGTAAAAATGGAGCACCACTATTTTCTTGCATTATCATTCATTTATATCTATGAGTTATTGCTTCCGACTGTGCAGTGATAATACATCAACAAAATCAGAATTCCTTTTAAAAATATATATTTAAAAATAAGTTTATAGAAGACTGTAGTGATACATCTTTTATAAAGAAATAGTATGTAACCAAAATTTGCAAGCATATCTTGCCAAAGCTTAAAGTAGTTTAATACACTACTCTTATACTATTAGACCCTAACTTTAGTCACTGTCACTTAGAAGGTCAGTAACAGGTGCTGGAGGTCTGAAAGAACAAAATGTAACATTAAACACATGCATGTTAGCAAAGGAAAACTTTAATCAAATTATACTTCTATAATAGCTTATTAAACTCTTACACATTACATTATAGTGCATGAAATAGTGCAGTACAATAACTATGCTGTAGTATTTTTCCTATTGCATTATTTGTCTACAATGCAGTTACTCTATGATTACTCTATAAAACATTTTTAAGAGTTCCAAGGAAGTTGTTTGAGGTTTCTCATGACATAGGCTAGTAGCATTTATTTTAAAAAATGGTGGAGTCTTTCATTACCAAATTTGCTAGTCTTTGTAAGCCAAACTGCTGTTAGGAGAAGAATTTATTCACAACTTAAGTTTTGGAAGATTTCCCAACCAAAAAGATAAGACTGAAAAGTATATTGGATGCAAAAAAGCCCTTGGTCATTTTTAGCCCTTCATTAATCCCCTGCAGCAGATATTTGCATCCCTGTTTTACTGATAAGAAAGCTGTCAGGAGCAAGAATCAGAAGACTTCATTTTCAAGCCTGGCCACTGAGACAACTGAAGGAGGAAAGCAATCCTGCAGTTTGATTCTTTGGGAATTTGAGGTGTTGAAGAGGTGAGATGGGAACCCACTGGTGACTGCGGGACCATGTGTCGCTGCCCTTGCTTGTAGTCGCCTGGATGTCCTTGGCCCATTTTGTTACCGAGAATACTGCAATGCAGGAGACTTGCCCCCAGCAGATTCATTGTGTTTGGTGGTTTGTTCAAAGAAAAACAAAAAATATTTTTCAGAATTTTTATATCATAGATATTTTGTAATTTCGAAATCAGTTATCAATAGTTACAAGAGCTAAATATTACAAGTTTTGAAGTGCTGTAAGAGAGACTGTATTGGGTTATCTTGTGGCATAGGGAGAAGCTGCAGCATGGAGAGCAATCACACACCTCTGCTTTGGGAACACTTCCATTCCACACTCGAGTTCAACTTATAACAAAGATAAGAAGCTTTAGTAAAAACCCAGCTGGAAGGTCTGCTGGTGAGCTGTATCTCTCTACTCCCCTCAAAGAGTCAGAGCTGCTGAGTTACGTTTTAATATACAAACATCCTTCGGAAAGTTTTTTTCCATCCCTAGAGACAGCTGCTGTTCTATGTGGCATACACAGGCTTACTAATTATGATGATTTGCTGTCTTTGGCATCTAGGTACTTTCCCCATTAAAGAGACTCTCCTGTGAGCAGCTTGAAAATGTTTATCTCACCCTCACTAGGGAGCTGGATGTCACTCCCTTGCTTGCCGGCAGCTCCATAGCAGACAAGTGTGTCCAGGCTGCCAAGGGAGCAAGCCTGTCCTAGCAGAGGTAAAACCTTTCCTGTGGCAGCAAGGGCTGTGTGTTCCCAATTCTGTTGCAGTTTTCCAGGGGGACAAACTGTTTTTAGCTCAGGTTTGGCCAGCATGTGGTGCTGGTATGCAGCAGCACAGTGTTAGGCAGACAGGGCTATTTCACGTTGAGAGGGCTAATCTGCAGCAGAGTGAACTTGCCAGTCTCAGTATGGATCCATACTTTTCCTGTTTCATTACCCTGTGATGTTTGGCCCCAAAGCTGAAGTGGCTTTTGCTGCAAAAAGCCACACTGACAGCAACTTGTAAGTAGGGCAGGAGTGGATTAGTGCAGGCATTTTGCAGCAGAAGGCTCTGGAGTCTCACCTGCGCAGCCACCGGATTGCACTGATGTGCTGCTTTAATGCCCTTGAGCATCTTTTATCTACCAAATTCTAAGGGCTTTATTCTTCTCTCCACCTACGCAGGTGAGAGGGACCAAAAGCAAGCAGAAATGGGCTAGGGAGGAAGAGAGAAAAACAAGCCATCATCATTGCTGCATTACATTTCTGCTTCCCAGGAGCTTCTGGGGCACTTCTGCCCGAAGGACCATGATAAGGAGGGCTCTGCGGGAGCCTGCTGCTCCCCGATCCCTCTGCAGCAGTGAAGTCAGCATTATTGGCTCTTTAGCTAACACTGGGATCAGCAGTGGCCACGGGTGGCAAGAAAAATAATTGTTCTTCAGATAGCCTAGCAAAGTCCCCTACACTGAGACTAATACCTTAAATCTCCTACCTGCCTGATTCACCTAGGACTGAGCAGGTGCCTATGCACTGGTGTGATTTGCCTTTCTCTGCAGGCTTAAGGTATGTGAAGTCCCTCTAGTAGACTCTGAAATGTTCATCTGGAAGGTCATAAACATAAAGGTGTTCCCAGCCAGGCCCAGGGAAAAGGGAAAGCTTCTACGCTTTTTTACTAAGCATAAAGGAGCACAAAATGCCGCTAATTATCATCATCAGAGATAGGGCTCTGAAATCAGAAACAGCCAGAACTTCTAAGGATAACAAGTGTGTTGGCCATTACTAGGCACAAACACTTAATTGAGAGAAAGGCAATATTATTTTATAACTTAGTGTTTTTTTCTACCACACTGATGCTGCTTTGGTATTTTCCTAGACTTAGCTTATGTCACTGCCTTCACTATAGCTCTTGAAATTATGACAGGCACATGTGTGCCTAGGATGAGAGAGACGATGTTGCACAGCACTGGGAAAGTTCTGGCACCTTAGACCTCTTCTCTCAAAGTCTCCCACAGTGATCCTGCATTAAATCTCTTATTAATGATAAAACAACAACAACAACAACAAAAAAAAAGACAGTTGAAAGAAGGCACTTAGCTGGATGGAAGAACTGAGTCCTTCCATTATGAAGCAATACAATCAAAAAAATATAGCGAATTTAAGGAATCTGACTAACTCTTGCAGCTGTATTGTACTAAATGTGCTTTCAGCTCTCCTCATGATCAAGAGAAGACCTTCCACCAGCCTGATTTGAACTGTCTTCATGCCTTTATCAAACCTGGAGCTATCATGGGAGAAAGTTATAGTATCAGTGTAGCTAAGCTGTTGCTGCACTTGACTTGCTGGTAAGCTGAGCTTAGAACTGAAACTTTGAGGTTGTGAGTACCAAATATTATTTTCTGAGAAGTGTCCAGTCTGTTGCATCTTTCAGATTAGCCAGGTCACATGCTTTCTCTGGGCGCTGGCAATGCCACACAGACACTGTCTTCCTACATTCCAGATTTCCAGTTCCAGTCCAGTTAAGAGGATAATACATTATCAAAAAGAATGTCTTCAGAAACTTTAAAGAAAGTACTATGCTTGCAACCAGGTATGTTATAGGATGCTCATTTTGTTGCTAACTGCACCTAAATTCTCTTTTGGAAATGAATAAAGTTGATATTGGTATTGAAGGAGTGAAGCCTGTTTCCTGTATCTGCCTCCTAAACGAATGAGTTAAATTTTAGACAGGCCAGGAGAGTTTTATGTGCACTGAGTGTACTTTTGTGTTTGGCTGGGCACTAGTGCCTCACATGTGCTTTTGGCACATTCATAAGTGAGGCTGAGCAGTGGTTAGGATAATAGGAACCACAAAGAAAAGTGGAAAAAGGCTGGAACTCAAGCTAAAAAGAAACAACAGAAACATAATGATTATCTCTCTCATTTCCCTGAGCCATGCTTTTCTTCCTGAAATGAATGGGATTTTAAGACATGTTCATGTAAGCTCCGAGGTGATTCTAATGTTTAACTCTTTGGGTTATGCATAAGCTGTGAGAAAAAGCAACTCATAACTCGTAAAATGTACTTATGCAAAAATCTATTTCCATGAAAGAGTCCCTGAATTATATTTGACATTCAAACTTTGCTAGACTAAATTCACAGGCTCTCTTACACAATCTAGTAGAGAATTAGGGCTAGTCCTCTTTTGCATTTGAAACTGTGCCACATAGCTGAAATTGAGGGTACATAGGGCATTTTAATGTATTCAAGAACAGCAAGAACCTGCTCTGTGGCAGATGGGGTACAAGGGTGACATCATCTTGGCAGGCGTGTGCCATTTCAATTCAGGATTAAATGAGCAGTTATAAAGGATTTTATCAAACTTTCTTTTTGGTTTGTTCATTTCATTTGAAAATCTGTTTTGCGTGGTGACGCAAAAAGCGGGCTCACCCAAAAGTGACAGAGACCTAAACCAGCCAAAGCAAGAGGGTTTCTAATACCTGGGACAGTTGCAGTGGATGCACTTAACAGCAGGAGCCGGGTAACCTACATTATAGCAAAAGGAAGTTTGAAGTTAAAGGAGTTCTGATAAACAGGGTTTTCCTCCAGCTGAGTACAAGAGTAGGAACTAATGACAATATTAAATATTTAGCATTTTTTTTCTGAATATTCTGCTTTCCATTAACTGCATAAGATTCCAGATAGGTATTTTGAAACTATACGATAACTAGGGAGGGAAAAGCATATCAGCAGTAGGCGCCTTGTAACTTAATGCAATACCTTATCTACTGCACACGCTGACTTTTTGCAATGAAAGTGTAATGCTTTGCGGTCAGGCTTTCCAAAGGGATGCTGCTGTCATCTTTCCTCTCTGTAAAAGCCCCTCTGCTCCAGACACTTTAATTGCACAGTTGCCCGAACCAGGGACTGCAGAGTGTTAACACATCAGTTCAAGCAATAACACACACTCCTTTCCAAAGAGATTTTGCCCTTGGTTGTGAATATAGCAGAGCACATACCTTAAAAATAATTGGAAATTCCAAGGCAGTTGTTATACTTAATCTCTCACACAAGGCTGGTGGATACTGGCATCCTTTGACAGCGGCTTGTATCCTTTCCCTGGAAGCAATAAGCATTGCAATTAGTGAAGTAGTTAGGAAGTGTCTGGCTGGCAAAGACAGCCATGGAATTGCTGTATGCCTACATGGAAGCACAGTGCTCAGGGTCCACATGGTCTAAAGCAAAATATATCTATTTATTTAACATATAGATATAAAAATAAGTGCAAAAGGCTGGCAGTCCTGCCCACAGCACCCCGGCGCCTTCTCTCCCTGCGGGGCCGCTCGTGGCTCTCCGCAGGTGCGGATCCCGCGCCGGAGGAGCCGCCTCGGAGCTGATGTCAGCGGGGCAGGCAGAAGCGATTGGGCTGCGGGAGCCCCGGCGGCGGCGAGTCCGCCCCCCGCACCCCGCGGGGCCGCCTTCAAAGTGGCCGGCGCCGAGCAAGTCGCGGAGGGGCCAACGGTGGCACCGTGAGCGGTACTCGCCCCGCCCCGGCCCAATTCAACCCGGCTCGGTTCGGTTGGGTTCAGTTCATCCCGGCCCATCCCGGCTGGGCGCTGGCGGGTGACAGGCGGCGCTCTGGGCAGGACCGCGCCGCCGAGCCCGACCCACCGCGCTATAAAAGCGGGAGCGGGCAGCGGCGCACGGAGGTGAGCGCGGCGCGGAGCGGCGCGGAGCGGCGGCGGGGAGCGAGCGGCTGCGGCCATGACCTCCGTGCTGGGCACCGGCAGAGCGGGCGGGGGGCCCAGCGGACAGCTGAAATGCAAGTCCAAAAGGAGAAGGAGGAGGCGATGCAAAAGGAAAGGTAAGGGAGCTTTCTTTTTCTTTCCTTCTTCTTCTTCTTCTTTTTTTTAATTGTTTTTTTTCCTCTCTCTTTTTGCCCATCTCACCCACACGCGCATTCTCTCACCCAGACGCATCACCTGCGCCTGTCCGTGCATTTGTTTATCAGGCGGACACTTGGGATGCTCCTCTGGGATGCTCCGTCGGTGGGGCGGGCGCGCACTGCCCCGCCTGGAGGACCAGCACGGCAAACGGAGCCGTCCACTGGGACGGGAGATGCTCATTCTCCCCCTTGCTTTGGGCTGAGGGGCCCCAATTCCACGGGCACGGAGTCTCCGGGCCCTACCGCCTCGCATAAAACTGCAACTAATTCCCATTTTTCTCAATTATCTCCCTGCCACCGCTGAGACGGGCGCAGGTGTGCTTGGCTGGAGTGCAGAAATTGATGTCCGGGCACGACCAAAGGGCAGAGCCGGCACTGGGCTGTGCCCCAAACTGCTGCCTGACAGGTTGCTGCCGCCCGACTACCTTTCTTTATCTATTTCTATTTTTTTAAGAAGCTCCACTGAGTTGTGCTATGCTGAAGTTAGTATTATGTGCAAATTGTTTTGCTTTTTTTTTATTTTACCACTTCTGAAGACCACTTTGTTAGAGAAATACTAAATGTTATAATCCAGATAAATAAAGCTACAGGATGTCATTCCTGGCAGTGGATATATCCTAGATAAAGGCACTTCTCAGTACTGTCCTGTTTTCTCCTGAACAGAGGATGACACAGTAGTGCCTGATTTTTGGTATTTTGCCTGAACAGCCAAAGTTAATAGTCTGTGAACACTTTAAAGTAAAATAAATTGATATAAGGAAGAGAGTGCCAGAAGTACCCAACTGTGATGCACTAGATTGCAGAGATGCTAACGAGAAATGTTTATTGAAACCATACATTTCATCCAATCCATAATTGTCATCATTACAGGCCACTAACATAAGTTTTAGTCAGCTAGCTCATCCACTCAAGCTAATGCTGTACATGTGCATCTGATTCTAGAAACTCTAATTTGGAGGCCCCATTAGCTTAGTGTCTTTTAATTATTGCTTATCATAGAGACAATAAATGTGTCACAACAACTTTTTAGAAAGGCTTCTAAGTAGTTTTTATATAGCAACTAGTAAAAAAGCTGATCAAATGCTAAACTATACAATCTGATTCTTATTACTTTAACTTTCATGCCTAACCTCTCCTCTTATTCATAGTCATTGTAACAAATAGTAATCTAAGCACAAGTAAACAACAAATGTGTAGCTATGTCAGGAGTGCCAGTGTGTGTGTAACCTTGATTTGTTTCACACACAAAATCTTTGTCCAAATCTTTAGCATGTGATAGCACCTGGTGACAAAGATTTTGTTGTATGCTTCATTACACAGAAAATTTTAAAATACGGAACAAAAGAGCTTCCATACTCAATGTATTTAAATCTGCTTGTACTTGAGATGTGCTCTATAGACTTAACTCTGTGCTATTTGTTCTATCAAAATTACTTGTTTAGGGAATTAAAAACTTAGCCTAGTCCGAGCTACCCTGTGCTTGGCAAACAGAAGTGAGTCAATAATTCATTCACCTATGTAATAGAGCTAAGGTGCTATATTATAAAGATAAATTTTAAGTGTTAATCTTTCTAAGAAACAGCTCAAAGTGAGGAATTCCTAGTAAAACTTGTTTGCTGCTACTTTATTTGCTGCTGAGTGTTTTGCCAAAACAATGGGATATTTGAATATTTTAAAAAGCTGACAATTTACTAAATAGTAACTTGGTGAATTAGGGCTATTTGCCGAATGCGCAGCTGGAGGCTGCTGGCATTCAAGAAGGAGCTTGGCTGACCAGTATCAATAAGAGGCTGTGCGCTTGAAAAGTTCATTTTTTCTTTCTTTAAATATACTGTTGTATCCACCTTGCAAACAGTGTAATCAGAGTATAATAATTAGTATAATAACTATCGAGGCATGCTTGTATTCATACTTTTTAGAATTCCTGTTCCATATACTTGCATATGGATATTCATAACAATGCACATGCATTTATGTTGGCAAAAATGCTTGTCACTTAAGGAACACCCAGTATTAAACCTGTTGGATTTAACTGTTAAGCTAGTTTGCTTACCTAACATTATTTCTGTGTCTTTTTTGATGGTGCCTAATACCCACAAAGTATTTAAGAAATTAGTTATACTGGAATTTAGTCCAGAAACTGCTTATTAGCCCCATTAAATGATTACATCTTTATGAGAATTAATATGTGCTCCAATGTTGTGCAGATTTATTCTATTTAATAGCTGTGAAAACCCCTTTTAAAGGGTTACACCAAAACCTTGTGCATCTCGCTATTCTCTGAGCATACTTCTTTCCTTATTGCAAGAATATTTGTAACAGATGCTTTTAAGCATGTAAATATCCACATATATGTGTGCATGAACACACACACACACATTGCATACTCACGCACAGATATCTATACACATGTGTACAGAAATAAATTCACTGTAGTCTTAAATGGAAATTGAGTATTAATCAGAATAAGAAAATGAAATTATCTGTCACATCTATACCCTGTAAGGAGATGAATTAGAAAATATTTATATTGTATTTGACATGTTACATATGAACTGCGTTTAAAAAAAGATTGAGACGTTGCTTTATAAAACATCTAAAAATGCCTTGTAGTAGAAATAAATATTTTCTGTATAGTAGCATTATTTTCCTCCTTCTGATTTACTTTCCAGGTATTTATTCATGTTTTTGTCTATATCAGTGTGAGTTGTAAATTAGCATCTTTGTTTATAGTCCTTTTCTCCATTTTTTTTATACCTGACTCCTCTGTTTTAGGAGTTTTCTGAGGACAGACAGCAAGTTCAAATGAGAAAAGAAAATAATATTCTCTGAATAGCTAAATTCACAGCTAAAGGACAATAAAACCTACATACTGCGAGAGAGAGAATTTTCTTATATACAAATTGAACACTGAAAAATGTAAGACAGTAAGTGCAATTCCAGTGTACAAAGAGATTGTCTAGCAATTAATTTGCACACATCTTATTTTTACATTTGTTAAAACTAGACACTATTCAGTATAAAGAAGCTACCTACATGAGTTATCATTAAATATTCTTGCAACAAATATTAAATTGCATGTATATTTTTGCATAGCATCCAGTTTTATACTACTTGTAGAAAGAATGTTAAAAAGCTAAAATATTTGGATAGCTGTAACTATTCATTAGGTTATTATAGGTAGGAATATTTTTATTGTCACTAAGAAAATGAGCTTGTTCACTCTCAATGAGAAGTAAACATCCAAATTTCTCAGCTACCAGATGAAAAATAAATACAGATGCTTGCCAGAAAATCCGCGTACTAAATTTATGTAAAAGCAGTAATAGATATTTTCTTTTTCATTTTTTTTCTTTTGTGTGTGTGTTTTTGCTCGATCTATGTGTATAAAAGGACCAGAAATTAGAAAAATATGCTTAATGAGTTAGAGAAATCCTTTTACATGCTCAGAGATTTAACTGAAGGTGCTATATTTGCGTTTCTTGCTTTATTTATTCCAAGGCTTCTGAATATGCCCCAGCAGTGACAGAATTCGGTACAGTGGCCTCAGCAGCTAGGAGAGTCTAGGCTTTAAACAGAAAGTTTATTTTCAGAGGTTTGTGGCAAAAGCAAACCAATCAAAAGCAGAGTTTCCACTTACTGATAGTGCGAAAAAGGCCACATTTGGCAAATTCTTCAGCAAATTCTTAGCAATCAACATATAGAAAATAAATATGAGAAGAGTGGTTGGAAATATATCACTTCTTAATTATTTGCCAGTATATGACAAGCGAAGCACCTTATTTGTAAAGACATTTTTGCAGTTTAAGTTAATTTTTGGCAATGGGAAAGAATCAGGTAGCCGTGCTGCTGCATCAGAAAGCCCTAGCTCAGGATGCTGCCGATACCACAGGACATGAAATAAAAGTTGACAGAATAAAGTAAATAAGGACAATAAAAGGATGTGAGAGGCAAAATGATTATGAAATGAAATTCCATGTAAAATTAATGAAATAGAAAAATTGTGCTGAGGACAGAGGGAGGAAACCAGCTTGGTTCTTCATCATCCTGCAATGCCAAAGTAATAAATGAGCGTGCTTCATCTTGGCGAGGTTCAGGGACACAGCTCCTTCTCCACAATGCATTTGCACTGTGCTCCAAGATGTGTTCCGCTTATCTCGCTCCCTGACAGCTCAAGAGGAAGGGACTGGATCTGGTGATAAAATTAAATTGATTAAATCTTTATCCATCATCTAATTCCATGATTTCATGCCTTTCTTTATTCTTTTTCTTTTTTTCTCTTTTTTTTTTCACTATTACCTCCAATTCTAGTGATCCGTGTAATGACAGCAATTTGAGATAGCATCAAGGACATTAGCTTCAATGACTGAACTTAAATTTAGAATAAAAATATGGGATTCGAGAGTCCATATCTAAATAGCAGACAATTAGGATATAGTAGAGTCGTGCCTTCTTAGCAACAGCTCAGAAGTAAGAGAGTAATAAAATGGTTTGTTTTACTTTGAGAGAGATGCAAATATTTCAATTATGCCTTAAAGTATAGCTTATGAAAGTAGAGATGCTAACATAAATCTGGACCATATCTTACGTGAGTAATCACAGCAGCAACCATCCTTACATTTTTCAACATGGAACGTGTTAAAAAATGGAACGTGTTCAAAAATGTGTTTTGCTTTCTTCAATGGTGATGCAGGGACTTGTAAACCAGGTCGCAAAGTGTCAATGTGTTGGAAATTGCTTCATGTTGCCTAAACTCCTGGATCTCCTCATTGTCATTTGAGTAGAGAAATTCTTTTATAAGATGGTCTTTTACAGCCTTGCTGACAAATTCCAATTTTAATGATATTAATGGGATTCTTAAAATACTCGGGCGACCCCTTCTAAAGTGATACACCACAAAGGAAGAACATTGCCCTAAAAATGAAAGGTTGCTTGAAATTGCCTAGTGAAATATCAAAGCTACTAAAGGTCTGTGCAAACTGTTGTCATAGGTTATTTTAATTTCTTTTAGATCAGCAAACTGCATGAATTGAAAGAAAAGATTAGGATATCTGAGCTCCATTAATTGTACTACTTTTCTATAAATGCTGTCCGGTGTTGTATAGGTTTTGTGAGTAGCAATGAAGCTAAATTTATTCCCATGTTTACAGCTATCTCTACAACCTTTCCAGCACTTTACTGTTTTTCCCTTGTACGCTATTAGTTATCCAGACAAAAAAAGCTGATATGCATCAGTAGACGGATCATTCTAAAAGCATCTGTGATGAACCTGATATCTTTTGTGTAAAACAGCTTGGTTTGCCTGAAAATTATGTAAGTTTCAGCAGTAAAATAAAATGCCTGCATTTTTTCCCAGCTAATCTGTCCGAATTTTAAACACAGTAGCAAACCTGAGGGAGTTTTAACAGTATATTGTGAGATGTAATGTACTAAAAAGACCACTTCGTTACCTGATGGAAGCTGATGGTAAATCCATAATATTAGGCAACCCTCTCTGACTCATAAAATAACCAGATTTAATGCTTTAATAAAAAACATTAAGCAGGTACTCTTATAATTGCTGTTCGTCTGTCTGACTCTGTATTTCAAACCCGAGGATGAATTTGTGGGCCCTGACATAACAGCATCAGCCCAGGATCAAGAATTGAACTGTGCTGTGTGTGCCTTGATGGAAGCCACTGCTCACTAAGATTTGGTAACAAGGGGAGAAGAGAGCAGAGCAGAATACCTGAAGAGCAGGACAGATAATGCTGAAGATATTACAGTATCATTAATGAACGAAATGTCTGCCCTCACTGAGCATTCTGGCTCTTCTGCCTCAGAAATGTTCACTAGAAAGGAGGTATCTTCAGGCATACGACAAAAGGGATTCAAGATGTGCAGAATTCCAGTAGAAGGGAGTTGAAAGGATTTATTTGGTTGGATAAAAATGTAAGAGGAAACTATAGTAATGAATGAAAGAATATAAAGGAGGTGAACAGGCTACTCTGATTTATTCATTTTATATTTATTTACAAAGTGGCCTTCAGCTGACTTCCAGCATATTTAAAACCATAAAATGCCTTTTTTAGAGCCAGTATCCAGCTAGCCGTTGTCATGCATTGCTTTGAAATAAAGAAGGATATATCCGTGTTTAAAGAAGTGAAGTGATTATCTGCTCAACTAAGACTGAAGACAAAAAGTCTGCTGGTCATAACTTTGACTTTAGGTACGATATGTTAGAGAGTCTTTTCATGTATTATATATGTGCATTTATATGAATCTCCATTTCAGGAAGTGATTTGGGTCCTTACTTAGGTTGATTAAGAGGCAGGGTGATTTACAGGAGACTATTCCCTCATATTCACGCCGAGTCCTATGTCTTCTTGACCAGTGAACACCTGAGTTGTGATTTCTGTGCTGCTTCACAGTGTTGGCAATTCAGAGCCACCTCTGTGTCTCAGAAAACTCAGAAGGACAAGCATGAAGAAAATAGTCACATTTCCTTCAATTATGCAAGATCACTTTTTTTTCCCAGTCTGTTCCTGCTAATCCCACTGGTAAAGCAGTGCTGACAGTTAGATTCATTCCCATCTCTTACTTTGTGAATGATGAGATTTGATTGATGAGAGGTGAGTTCAGAATGAAAACAATAAAAATTAAAAAACAAATAAACAATCAACCCAGCCCTCCCCAACTATTTCCTTGCAAAAAAAAAATAAAACCATGGTGGTCAGAACAAGCTCTGTAATAAAAACATGAGGATTTGTTAAGCAGAAGGTGACCAGTTACGGTACTCTCCATGACTGTACTATCATAAAAGAAGTTATATGGAAGGGGCGTACTCTTGTGAACCTCAGTGCCTTGTGCTTACGGCTCTTGCAGTTGCTTTTGGAATCACATCCTTTGTGGACGCCGTCCTGGAGGCTGCAGCCCGCGGTACTGGTGCCTCCAGTGTGTCTCAGGATTGAGCAGTGAGTAGGGCTCATCAAAAACCTTCGTGATAAACTGTAATTTTTTCCTTTTACCTTTTTTTACATCATCTTTACTCCTTATGAGATAAATGGTGCTGAAAACTATTAGCACCATTCCTTTAACTGCTAATGAAACAACAGTGTGAAGAGTCAAAACTACTGGAAGTTGTGAGAAGAAGGAAGGATTTGACAGACATTTTTCTCCATCTCCATAGAAAGAGATTTACTCACAACTAATTTTATGTAATTGCCTGCTTCTTAGCACTCTGCAGAAACTGTGAAATGGTTGTTTATTCCTTAAATAGTGGGATTTAACAAATGTAAAATGATGGCTATCCAGCCAGGTCTAATAATATATTACTTCCATACCAAGGCCTGCTCCTGCTGCCCCTGTTCATGTGGAAGTTGAAATTGAAACTTCTCAGCGTGAGTCATGGTGGCAGAATGGAGCTGCCGTGTGTGTGTGTGTGTATGGGGCTCTCTGTGTATACATAATGTATGAAACATGATTTTTTTCATTGCTTTAGTTGTGTAGCTGTGTTAAATCAATGGGCATATAATTAAATTAAAACTCCAGGTTATGTTAGGCAAACCCGTGGAGTCCAACAAAAATTATTTACAACCAGAATTATTTTTTATATTATGTCAAAGAATTTTGTTCAAAGATTAAAAAAAACATAAGTAGCTTTTGTTTCTGTATACATGCACTCATTCATGCTGTATGAATTTGTAATTTAAAATGTTTGTTTATATATAAATAAAAAAATTCAGAGTATTTTTTAATTATAAATAAATAAATGAAAAACTCCTTAAAATCCATAATTTTCAGGGTATTTCTATGTTCTGTTTTTGTCCGTATATTTTCCCCAATAAATAATATGTAATTCTGCATGTTGCAAGCAGGAACTTACACAGAAGCCTTCATGTCAGGAAACCTCGAACACTAAAAAGGGTGGATTTGGTTTTAAGTTCTTTGTGTGCTGATCTTCCTCCAGCTGAATCTTGCGGAAGAATCCTTTAAAAGGAAGCGGGAGCTGACACTAAGCTTCTGTTTGTTTTATATCCATGCATCAGACCTGCCACAAAGCGTCAGACAGAAGGTCCATAGGTTTCTGAATAATGGTTAGCTAAAATTCACTTTTATTAGTTGTTTTCCAGGTTGCAGTTTCCCCACTTCATGCCATCTGTGAATTGACATTTCAGTGTACATGTGAATGGCAATATGGGGAGGCAAGGGGCAGGATGGCCAAGCTCCGGATTGCTTTCACTATTGAACAATGTAGACAGTAATTAAATGGAAGCTCAGCTCTTGCTGCCTGGCTTTAATAATTTAAATAGTTTAAAATCACCTTAAAAAAAAATACAAGAATGTTTTCTAATGTCGTTGACAGAAGGTCTCCTCCAGCTGCAACTGCTAGAGGGTTATTGATTGATCTCTGTTTATCATTTATTTATGCTAACACGTCTGATGTGCATCGGTAAAATCCTTCTTTTTTCCCCCTCTCTAAAATCAAGATAGTTGACTCATTTCAGTTCGCATTTAGAATGGCCAGTTTTTTACAGACGCATGAGAGGGGTTTGTTTACTTAGTAGTGCGCCCACAAGGGCTACTTTGTGTGCTTTCAGCTGAAATCCATGAGCACAACTCATTTGATGACTAAAAAGAAAAAAGGAAGAAAAGGAAAAAAAAAGAAAGTTTCACTGTGCAAATCCCTTGGAATTCTTATGCAGGCAGGAAGAGGAAAAATACAGTACTCAGGTCTTTCTGGGTTAACTAGTATCCTGGCAATAATACTTTTAAGAATAATACCCTAGCTCTGCATTCATCTGCCAAAAGAATCTCTGCATGCCATGGCACAAGGTGTAAACAGGAAAGTAAAAACAGACATTAGGCATTTCAAGTAAGCAGCTCAGGAGATGGGTGTTTCACTTCCAGAACAAAGGTGGGTGTTTTTAAAGATGCACATGCTTTTACCAGGCACAAATGAAATAGCAGTTAACAGCTTAAAAATCTGGTTTGTAAGAAGGAGATATAGTGTGACTGACCAAAGCTTTGGAGACTGCTGGGCCATGCACATTTTTAAGCAGGTGATATATTCAGCCTAAATAGCACGAGACTTGAAACCATAGACAAGCGATGTTCTGGCAGGATTTCCTGAAGTCTAGCAGTGGAGCCCCTATTAAATTTATACTTGTATGCTAGTAGGTGCTAGTAGGTCTATTTTTCCCTATTTGTGACATGCTTCTCTTCAGATAATTCCAGCTCATCTGGGGCCAGAATGTGGGCACTTTCATTGCCCACAGTTAATAAAAACGTATCCACATACTTGTCCTGGCTACATGCACTTCTTTCCCCAGCATTTCTGCAGAAAATTTTATTAACTCTTGAAAAAGAGAGACCAAGCACCTCCAGTTTACCGAGAGGTAAAATGACTCAGAACAGTTAATAAATCTGTCTACAGAATTAATTATCGCAGGAGAGGTTCCAGGAGCCTGCAGCTCACAGGCCCTCATATTAAGTGAACCGCTGTTTCTGGTTCATAGCTGTTCTTTCTGCTGCTGCACAACATCTGTAGCTATCACCCCGCTGGTACTCGCAGTGGTCAGTACATCTCCGGCCTGGTGACGTTCACAGTGCCGGGGCAGAATGCAGGGCAGGACGCAGCCACCCAGGTGGCTCTTTGTAAGCACCGCTGGCTCCCCGCTGTTCTGCAGCTTATGCTTGGAGGAAGGAGACTTTTTTTTTTTTAATATGCAAACAAATTCATGGGATCAGCTTCTTACTTCATATTAAATCAGTTTTACTTCTCAGTTTCCATGGGGTGCTTTTGATTTCTCCTCATTTCTTCACAGCTGCTTGCTCTGCACTCTCAGGAGGAGGGGTCTGGGTATCTAAGCTATGATTTAAAGGAAAGTCATTCTTTGATATTAGCAGCACCTCACTGACAAATCTGTATAATAACTATATTTGGGCAGCATACTTTCTTAAGATGCTTATTGAATTGATTGAAACAGTTGTGGATTTTTTTTTAATGAGATCGATCCTTTTAAATGAATGACTTACTTAATTTCAATGAGTCAAATATTATCTAAACGTCACAGCTTTTATTTCCATTACAAATAGTAAAAACAGTTGTTACATTCTCATCTCACTATTAGTTCATCTTTTTTTGTGTGTTTGTGCTTCTTGGAAAAACAGGAGTTTGTTCCACTTTAAGTAAGTAAATTCCTTAACCACTTAAACACCTACCAAAGAACCAAGTTCCTTAACCTCTACATAATTCTTTGACTGAAATGTGTCAGATAATTCTAAAAAGAAAAGGAGAAAGAGAAAAAGAAAGAGACCCAGTTTTTGAGTCAAGGACTATAGATTTAAATGTTAAAAATAATGTTTTTAGAAAAATCTATTCCCTGATAGAAACTATGGATTATTATTTTAATTTTATATTTAAAAAAATTCATTAAGAGTCACAAAATTAAAATGGAATTGAAAAACAACCAGCAAATTACATATTATTTTTGTGCCTATATAGAGTAGTGTAATAAGAGGACTGGGATTTAAACACAACATAAGCTGTCTTAGTCTACTATACTAATGATTTATAAGATAAATGCAAAGGCTCCAAAGAAGTGCCTTTTGTAAGAGTATGTTGCATTAAACCATGCATATGCAGCCCTCAAGATACGTGTGTTTATCATATATTTGCACATTTTAAAATGGAGTTGTTCTTTACCAGCACGCAGATCTCTCCTTCCGTCGTTGTTGAAGTTCCCTTGTGTGCATCCTCACCTGTCACAGCTGCCCATGTTCATACAAATTGTACAAGCAGCATGTGCGTGGTATCAGTGCCTGCATCACAGCAATGTATCATAAGAGATGTTTGGGCTAGCGTATGGCCTTGATTCAGCAGGATCTCTTGTGCAGTCCATTGCTACCCGGAATAGCAATAAATGGTAAGTAACAGGATCTGCATAAAGATAGGTAGATGCTTAGATATCTTGTGGAAGCAGGGACTGGATTATAAATTATTTTTTTTTTTTGCTAAATCCTGTTTTTAAAACTTTCTAATGGACCTGCTTGCCAATATACATTTCCCAGGGCTCCAATCTCATGTTGTAATATTTAATTGATCTTCCTAACACTTGCTTGACCAAAGAAATATTTAATATAGTTAGCATAGTTTCTATGCTATTTAGGGAGAATAGAGCAACAGCAAAAAGCCAAGATAAGGGGTGGAGATTATGTTTTTTAGTCACTATATCAGAACTGTGTGCATTATATGTGAAGTATCAGGATGAAAGGAGTTTATTAGGATGAAAGGGTTTATTAATTTTGGTGTCACATCATTCCAAATTACAGCGTTGCTGTCTCTCCTCTCCCTGCTGTCCTACAAGGGAGAGGACACCGCTGCATTGGGCAGAGGTGAGGGAGATGCATGGCAATCTCCATTGCAAAAAGAGGCTTTTTGGACAATATTCAGCATAGTGTTTGCATGCACAAGAAGCACAGGTAGACAGCAGGGATGTTGCAGACACAATGGAATGTGACACTGCCAGTACAGCCACAACCCAAGGCTGCCCATGGCACAAGATTAACCATCGTGTGATTCCACCACTTAATTTGGGGAGCTGACTTCTGTCAGTATGAGACAGTTTGCCCCTGCCGAAGGTTGACAATGTATTACATAAATTTCTCTGCAACAGCTTGTTTCAGAAACTTTCCCACTAATGCAGATTAAGTTAGAATTTGTTTTTGACTGCTTTGATGCATATTCATTAGATAAAAGCCCAGACAATTACAGTGATAGTTTCACTAGCAGGTGGAGTACGTTTTAGGACTGGATAGCAGTGGGATTTGCTGAAATAATCTCAGAGAAATTTGGGAGATTATTTTTATGATGGGGGTTTTGTACGAAAAGTGAGACCATAAGCAGATTTGAAGGTGATTTCATTATGTTTTTACGATTGTTTGCTTTTAGCATTTTAAATCTAGAATAAATTCATACTTAGAACAAATGAAAGTCTCATAGCTCAAGAAATGAACCACGCAAATAAATACTACCTAAATAATATAATTTTAAATAGCATTAATAGCAACATTATTTCTGAAGAGATTGCATTTATTTTCTGTTACAGAAAGAACGATGAGAAAAGAATACTTTATAACTTCATGTGTCCTATGTTGGGGTGTATTGGACTTTATATTTTGAGACTTCAGTGCAGTTTTTATGCGGGTTAGGATCACACTAAGTGGTGCTATCCCTGGCAAACCTGAGTTTCAAAAGACAAGCAGGGAAGGTAAAATTGCACATATGAGAAAGCACTTTATTTTGTTTCTATAGCGCAGTATCAAAATTTAACATTAGAAGAGGTTTAAAAATACACTAGCATAACACACAAGTTGTCAGTCTAGACTCCCCATCTGTTGAATGCCTTTTTACTAAGTATCAGTAACTGCTCAGTATCTGACTTCATAGAAAACATCATGTAAAAATGCTAATAATTTCTCTAAGCTGTTTCATTACTAATGAAAGTTCAAAGCTATGAATGCATGTATTTATATTCAATTTCTGCTTATATACTTAAACAGAAACACTCTAGTACTATTCATATCAATGTGCCAAAATATGCTCTGACAGTACTATATTAATATAGATGCCTATTCATGTAAAGGCCTGAACTCAATGGAAGTTTTGTCCTTGGCTTCAGTAACAGTTTGGATCAAACTCACAGTTTTTAATGAGCATTGATCTAAGTTTCCAGGATTCACTTGTCTCATCAGATTGCTTTTTTTCTTAAAATTTAAAACTCAGCTTTCTTAAAACTTTCTTCTCAACTGTCTTTAAGCCCAGTTTTCATAGTTGAGTTTTAGTTCTTAAGCATAAGTTTTGTACTATTTGTACTGCTGCAGCACGATAACAAGCTGGTGTAGAGATGTTTAGTTGTTGACATACTGCTTCCATACTCGCATTGCCATCCTCTTTTGTCTTTATTGCCTTCTGTTTGTTTGACTTACGGCTTGTAATTCCCCATGCAGTTAGAACTGATTAATTAGCAAACCTCTAGTTTCAGGCTCTGAATTTTTCTCTTAGGCTTAGACCATTTACAATCTACGTTCAAAGACACAAGATTGAATGTCAACCTTGTAATTAATCTCTTTGCAACTTGTACATCTTATGGTTGTTTTTTGTTCTTTATTATTACTTTTTTTAAAAAAGGTTGAAATGTTGCGCTCCACGTTATTTGGGTTCTGACTCTGCCATTTCAGGGCTTGGAGATCCTTACTGCTTTTTGTAGAGGAGACTAGAACAAAGTCTCCCCTCAACCTCTCTGCCTCATCTCCTTTGCCCTGGGCAGTATCTTCTCAATGTGCTAAAGGGCAGGTGGGATGTGGTTCAGGCAAGGAAGAGGAAATCATTAACCATGCTGTATTTTCAGCTGGAAGCAGTGGATGGCAAAGTTTCCCTTGCACGTAGATTGAAGGAATAGTGGGAGACAAATTTTGCTGGAATATGTTGCTTTTGTCTGGACTAATAGAATAGTGACTAATATTTCTTTGCTTGTCCTATATACTGGTCCAAAAGTAACTGGCCGCCTCCAAGTGCCACACAATCTATGCAGCAGTTGCTTGTTTAACTTCTGTTTATAAGAACACCTAGATGGACTTGTCCATCCAAAGGATTCAGTTTTTACGAGCTTGACCTGGACCAAAGAGGGATATTCAGGTTCTCACAGACCTAATTCCTTAAATGGCAGTCAGTCTTTTTCAAGGTTATGCATTTATTGTTCCTACAATTTAAACCTGTCAAAATATGTTACAATATTCTCCCTAGTAGTAACTCAAAATGTTTTTCAAAGGAGTTTCTGCAGTTTTTGGAATGATATTGTAAAATAATATCATAATATAGTAATATTAAATAATAACATAAATATTATTATGTAAATTTGAGAGAGAACGAAAACAGCTGGTATTTCTGATTTTTAGCTTTTTATTCTTTTAATGAGTGAATGTGATTATCCATTATTTTTGCAGATACTTTATTAAAATAATTTCAAATGTAAAAGAACATATGCAGAAAGCTTTGACTGAGATAGATTTAGAAATATGAAATGTCTTTAAGGGCAGATATTTTAGTTTTCCATTGTTTCTCAAAGTGCACTGCTTGTGACCAATGTAGCCCATTAAATATTTTGAAATTGTCTCTAATGCTCGTTTCTCTCCTCAGGAAGGTATTTTTAAAAACTCTACCAGGCCCCTCAGAAGATACAGCATCTTCCTTTCCTGACTGTCTCTTTTGGTTTTTCTTTTCAAGAGGTATCTTCTCTCTCACAGAGGTGTATTCACTTACAACTTTGCCCATAATTTTCTTCCCTAATGCCTTTTTAAGATAAAGCTATTTTATTGGCAATATTGTAACATCCCATTTAGGCAATTCAGCCTCTCAGCCTTAGTTAGGCATTCAGCCTCTCTAGTACATTGGCTGTCCTTACATCGGACAGCTTCAGCTGCTATGCTTGGACAGCATCACGCTGGGAGAGCTAACAAGAGTCAAAGTTGTCATGAGATATTCAGTTTTCACCTGCACCTTTACTGTTGAGAATGGTCGGAAAGTCATTATATGGAGAAATCCACAGACTCTGCAAGTGTCTGTCGAGGCACAAGCTAATGTTACAGATGAACATGAACTAGCGAGTTGCCCAAATAACTTGGATAACATGAACTAAGTAACAAGATCATGGGGTGATGCAAATAGCCGGTTCTGCTGAATGAAGGTATAGAGATATTACTAGCTCGGGATTCAAATAACCTTGTGTTTGCTCTCTGTGTTGCAGTGGTATTACAGCAGCATTGATCCTGTCCTCCAAACTCCATCAGCAGGGGAAATCTGGGTTTTATCTGGCATTTATTGGGGCTTCAGGACTAGCTTTGCACACTGGCAAAATGGATTCCAGTACCAAAAGTGACATTCTGAAACAGGCAATGCTTAAAATTATATATATTTTTTTCTAAATGCAGGGATATATTTTTAAGGTCTAATTCATCTCCCGTATGAATGCAGTCCTCTCACTCCAATGTTGTGTACAATAAACTGGGGCCTGAGGGCTATATTTTATAGGAACAGGGGATACCCAAGCACATTTCTTTAATTTTTTTTAGGCTTGTATGTTTTTAAAAATTGAAATGTGGTCTGATTTGTGTCACTCGATTCTCATATTTATTTTGTTTACATGGAGGTGACCCTTCCTTGGTTATTTCCATATATATGCTTATACTGCAAGGAAAGTGTTAAACATCAGCCCTGTTCCTATAAAAATATGAATATTTCCTGTTTTCTGAAATTTGCCCTTGAGTTGCAATGCAGTTATAGGCTGCAGCATCACAGACCTGCCTTGGTGCTTGGGATAGACCCGTGTGGTAACACTGGGGAATGAGCCCAGCAATAATTGGGTCACTATGTGCAGCTTTGAAGCAAGGAATTCAGTAAAACTGTACTCATTAAAAAACACTGCTAATATAACATTTGACAAATTATCAAGTGAGATGATGAACTTAAGGAAGATGGGAGTTTATTTACTCTAAACATGAAGCTACCATTCTCATTAGTAGTGACACTTCTGGGTCAGGTTGCCAGCAATTCAGTGCCGTATCAAGCCAGCAGTGGCTCCAATACCACATTTGTGGCTGCTTTGGCCATCTGATTTGAGATGTCACTATCCTCTATTGAATATTTATAGTGTTCAGGATATATTTGTAAAAGCGGAGTGTGACCCTGCAGCCCTTATTCCCAAGAGTTGTTCTTACACGTGTAGGCTTTGCACTAAGTGGGATAATTACATGAGCAACTATTGCAACAACTGGCCTCTACACAGACCAAGTTTCCTAATGAGAGAGCTCTCTGCTCCTAGACCTCATGTGCAGTCAAAATAATTTTGCTTGCAATAATTTGCTCTGAGGAGTAGAGAAATAAGGTTTTTGGCAATCAAAAGGAAAAAGGGCTGTCCCAGCACTTCAGTGTTTGAAGGGAAAGTCAATTTAAGAAGGCTGAGGGTATTACCTTTCAACACATAAATTATAAAAGGTGTAAAAAATGCATGTTTTACTATAGAACAAAATTGGAATTACACACCATATAAAGCCTAAAATCATTATTTTATTAAATAAAATAATAAAAGGTCTTATTCTGTCAGCACATGCACAGATTAATGTGATCAACACTGTCACTGAGGGAGAAAAAATATTTTTGATATGGTTGGTACATTTATATAAATAATGTAAAAATAGATGAAACGCTTGGAAAATGTATTTTTTGTTTTAATCTGTTATTATATGAGCTTGCAATAATTAGGATTAGAAAATGATCACTGAGAAACATTATCTGTACAGTATATATCTCGAATCACCAAGAGCTTTTTCACTGGAAAATAAATCATCAGCAAAAGGCTGTATCAATATATGAATGGAGAGGAATCAAATGCTTCTGCTACTGCAAGAAATTAATAATGTAAGTCATTAGCATTAGTGCAACTCACTTCTCTTTCTAATTTACAGCCACATATCTAGATTAACTGTAAAATATTCCTAGGTTTAGGACACAGTGTCCTCCATTGAATGCTTAGCAGGGAAAGGTTATTAACATTGAATGGGGACTGTTCTCTCAGGAGAGCTGCAGATAAAATGACCAGGGAAAGAAATAGCACAACTTCTCAAATTAGCATAATTAGTAATTATCTCTTAATAGCCCCACTTGGCTTTGGAGACTTGGCACTTGAAATTCCGCTTAAAGTTCAGTGAGGAAAAACAAATTTCACGCTGAAATGTCTCAATAACACAGCTGAGCTGCTGAGGTAATCGTCTGGTTTAGGTAAAGAGAAGGAGATGAACATATGGATAGTGAAGATCTTTCCTGTAAGCACTGTGTCTGTGTTTGCATATGCAGAACAGTCAGGGCTTGATAGTACAATTGAGATCATGACTTACTTTAGGGTTGAGGGGAAGGCAGCAGGAGAGTGAGTGGGACTTTCCCTGCTCTATCCTGGAAAGAAATAGATGCTAATAATAAGCTCAAAAGAGAAAATCTCATCCATTTTGTGCTAGAATAATGCCATTCCTTTAGCGAGCTGGGTTAGAAATAAAAAAAAAAATAGAGACAAACAAGCCTATTTGTGGATGGAAACAGCAACCTTTATTGTAGCCGATGGCAGAAATAAACAGCAGTAAGCCCTTCCCAAATGGTAATGTTCTCCAATGCTTAACCCAAGGCAAAACCAGATGAATAAATGCTCACCCTAAGTTTCTTCCTTCTGTGGGAAGGAAACAGATGGCCCTCTTAAGATGCTTTTGGCTAAGAAAGAACAAAAGTAGGAGAAAAATATTTACAGTTTTAACATACCTAAAAGCCAATCCCTTTGTCCTCTTGCAGAGAGCAGTTTATCAGCCTGTCCTCATGAAAATAACTCTTTTGTTATCAAGAAGTCACATTTTGTTTTACATGCTGCACAACTCTTAACTTGAAACCATATATGCAATCAATAAGTCTTCCTAAACGAGTTTAAAGTTACACTCTACCCTGTTTACCCAATAGGCCATTGGTGCTAGCTGCCAACATCCGCACTTGGAGTGCCACACATGTACTTGGGGTGATTGTGGGGTTATTTTGTGTTTTTTTTTTTTTTTTTTTTGGAGAAGTGTCCTGTTACTCCATACGACATGGAGAACTGTGGGGAACTGGATCAAAACCCACCTGGATGCCATCCTGTGCCACATGCTCTAGGTGTGCCTGCTTGAGTAGGACGGTTGGACTAGCTGATCTCTAGAGGTCCCTTCCAACCTGGAAGATTCTGTGATTCTGTGGAACCATGCTGTGTTCCCAGGAACCTGGTCCTTCCTGGGAAGCGCTGTGACAGGTCTTTGCCGCAGAGGTGCTCTCTGCTCTGCTGCAGAACTAAAAGCTTCTTTGTTGCAGGGAAATATCTCTCCTTTGGTGCCATATCAACACAAAAAATAGGAAATATGAAGATAAACTAGTCAGGGGAGGTTGACAGCTGTTATAAAATTGATAGGCTAACACACTCATGGCCAGAGGAGGGAGAGGCTTGGCTTAGAAACTCTAATTAAGACTGGCCAAGGTCCATTAGCTCATCATCACTAGGAGCTTCGCATCCTCACACCCTATGTATCACCCTTATTATACAGGTTCTAGGTGAGAAATGTGATTAAGCAATCTGCTACTCTGTGTTTCCAAGGACCAGTCTCTGAAAGCATTTCAAATGCCTCTCTCAAGCAATAAAATCCATTGCAAAATTCAGAAAGAGCGTGAAAGCAAAGAGGGAGAAGGGAGGAAAGAAGTGGAAGCAGATCAAAAGAGATGAGATAACTTTTGAGAAGTATGGAAATGAGGAGAATATTGAGATTGAATTAATTACAAAAAAAAAATCCTAAAAGATGCAGAAGTTCAGCAGGTCTGAAGTAAACATTAGCCAGATGACAGAAAGCAGGGTGATAGTGGCAGTATTGAAATGAAACAAGTACATAAGTACATTTCTCCTGCCACCCCATCTCTTCACCATTCTACTCCCAAATGAGCACTTGACAAATAAATTAAGCTCAAGCACTCGCAGTGGAGAGAGCACAGGAAAATATTTTGATGGACAATCATGATATCTCCTGATAGGCTGTATGTGGGCCGTTGCTGGGAAGGAAAATGCTACAAAAGAAAAATGCCCACTCCTTGACAAGGCTCTTTGTTGAGTGATTGATATGTTTCTGCTTTCCTCCTTCCCTATAATACTGGGAATGTGAGCTGCTGCTTCAAGGCTAGAGCTATTAAAAAAGTCATCTGTAAATAGTGGCTTGATTTTTTTTAAGTGTAGAGCCTAAGGTGGTGAGTGGTGTTTTTCCTTGGTACTCTAAACTATAATTTTTATCCCAAACCACTTTTTTTGGAACGTAGTACGGTTTTGTCAGAACAGACTGTTGTCATTTTGTGATTAATTTATATATGGAGAACTCCAAGAGTTCCAGTTGGCTGATTGCATGTGTGTCTTATTTGCCTGTAAATGCTCATTAAGAGGATGATCTTGTTAAATTCAGGAGCCCTGAATTTAATTTTTGGCTCTGCTACAATGACGCTGGACAAGCTGCTCAACTCCCTTCTGCATATATTCCATGGGAACAGGAAAATATATTTTCTGTCATCATTATTTCCAAAACTATGCCCTATGAGCCCTTTGGAGACCACTAAATTATGTCTGAAATTATGTTGTACTAATCTTATTTGGGACCTCCTGGTTACTATTGTAAAAGTAATAGCAACTTTACTAAGTGACATTAAATTTAATTCCTAAGCACTGAGGAAGCTGAGTGTGTAACCTGCAGGTGAAGTTTCCAAGGATACTTCTTTGACATTTGATCTTATTTGACACTGATTAGTTATTTGTCCTGATTCTGTAATGCTTTGTAAACTTTAGTGAGGTGCTGGGAACATTTGTGTTCTATGAAAACCAATGATAGAGAAATGCACTTAGCCCTTCAGTCAGGATTGGACCTTGAAAATTGGAAAGAGCTAGGAAGAGCGGAAACATGCAAAATTACCTGAGCAGAAAAATGCCTGAGGATAATTCTTCTAAAAAATGCTATTGGGTCATACTGGCTTCATTTCCTTCTATGGTTTTTGGAATCATCCTTTTTAGCTATTTCTTGAATTGCTGGTAATTCAGAACAGGAGATGAATAAGAATATACTGTGTATTATATTTGTGTTGCTTTCAAATGGAGTTAAGCATAACCTGTATATATGGGTCACAGTAAGGAAATATCAGTAATTTTAAGTGGAAAAATAAATGAGAAAACCCAGCAGACCCTGTAAGGCCTATTCTCCTTCATTTAATAAAAATAGATCAATGTTTTATGCTATTCGTATTAGTGTCATTCATTTTAGCTCTACTGATAAAAACTAATGGCTACTTAAGCATTAGCGAAACAGAATATTGGAAAATAAATTTTAAAATGTAAAAAAAAAATGAAATCATGGAAATAAAGCTCAAGTCACATGGCTTTTTAATGTAACATCAGATAACACTGGTTTGGAAATCATTGTACACATCAAGACTAAAGTACAAATGAACTTGAATATGATAAAAAAAGGAGACTTGTGCACAGGTTTGGATTCAGATCAACTATTAAATATTCAAGAGAAAATAATGATGGGCTTTATCCTGTAATACTGTCATAAGAGTGATTTTTATCTATTTAAAACAGCCATAATCTAGCTCTTGCCAGCACAGTTCTACTTTAGGTACAAAGTACTTGGTAGTTTAGCTCTTCTTCTTGACCATGATAGTCACATGCCTATCTAGGGGTATGAGGAGTGATGGATTGGGTTTGGGGTGATGATTGTAAAATAAAGATAGAATAAACTTCCCCCTATCTGCTCTGGTTAGCACTTTGTGCTAACAACATTTTAGACCACTCGACATATGGATGCAAGCTATAAGCAAAATGCAGATGTAAAGGCTCTTGTTGTCCTCTAGGCTAAGAAACTCCCAGCTCTAGTGGCCCCAGGCCATGGAGATGGAAAAACAAAGGACAAGTAACTGTTTGCCCATTTACTGAAATGCCAAAGGAATTGGTGAATTGCATTTACTTACATCAGTGCTGCAGTTTTCCATGATTTTCAAGAAAGCCCGACTCTAGTTCAGCTACTGAGAGCTTTTAACTATTTCTTTTATTATGCTATTTTATCATTTACAACTATTAATGACTATTATTTTATGAGGTATTACATTTGTATGTATTCATGTGGAGAACCATATTTATCTGTAAATATCGTACTTTAGTGTGATTCCTATTACTTGTCTAATGCCACAGCATAAGATTTGAGGAAATGAAATGCATCCATTTTTCTTTTTAGATCAGATGGAGAGTTTTACAATTCATCCATCTGGCAAGTCCCCAGAAGTCAGAGCCCATGGAGTCCTATCCCATGGAGCAAAAGCAGCTCTGACTCTGCAGATGAGAATGTCAGGGGACTTGTTCCCCTGTAAGTGGCCCTATATCCACTTACTCCTGTTATCTGACTACACTGCAAGTTTCTATTACTTATAACAGGCTCCCTTTATCTTGACATTATTTTCAAACATCTGTTGGCCTAAGAATATAGTTATTCTCAAAAATCTTAGACGCAGGCAGTTTAATATAATGAGCAAACAGTCAGCACGGACACACTTGTAAGTAGCATTCTATACTTCATTCTCACCTAAGCACTTGTATAGTCCTGTTAGGTTAAATGGTACATTATTGAATTAATGTATATCTCTAACAAGCTGTGTTGAACTGGGGCCTATGGACACAGTGGTTTTTAGCACAAGTGCATATGTCCAATGTGCCTCTAGTTATATATTTTTCAGTCTTTTCATTCCAATAGAACTATTTTCTATACTCCAGTACTAGAAATCCGGAAATGTCTTTTTTTGGCTATTATAAGTAAATCACTGTTTATGATTACTTTTAGTCTGTATATGTTTTTAAATTTAGGGGGAAAAAAGTGTTTCCTTTTCAAATAACATGTTTTAATATTTATAGTGAGCTGAAAATTTGGAAAAAAATATGTTTCTATTGAGAAACAGAAGTATGGACTGAAACAAAACATGACATAGAGAATAAAATGTTTCCATGTCACTTTTGTAGAATATTATAGAATTAAAATAAAGCATTACAAATCCCTTACTGGTACTGCCATGTGCTTGCAGAAAGTGTTGATGTTGTCAATTCTGTATGTTTCCAGCTGAGAAAAAATGTTTTTCCCTATATCCCACTGTGTCCCTATATCTCAAGCTAAGGTTATGTCCACACCTTGGTTTCCAACAGCACTTGGAGCTTATATAATTACATGTGAGTCAACTTTAAATTTGGGGGGATTATTCGTACTACTGTTTGGGTAAGTGCAGTGACAGCGGTGGCAAATGGGGCAGCTCTGCTGCACACAGTGGAGTGTGAATATGAACATCCCTAATCACAAAAGCTGATAAGTGGTTAGTTTCCTGGGATGTTAACTGGCCTGTGTGCTGCAGGTATCACTATGTGAAGCCCTGGAAAAGCAATGTCAAATTAGAGCCTGTCCAGGACATCATCTTTCAACGCTTGCCTTAATTTGCTCGCTCGCTCCTGCATTGCCGCAGGCACCGTGGCTGCCCATCATCCCGGAGGAGAAGGAGTAACATCGTCTTGTGAGTTCACGTTCCCTTACACTTTGCAAATAAAAAATAGCATCAGAAGCCAGAGGAAGGGCACCGGGTCAGGGAATGGAAATGTAGTCTCGGAGTTTTTCATTACCATGCCAGCAACTTTTTCTGGCCACATACTGATCTGCCAAACCCATCATTAATAGCTTTGAGAAATTCCAGCGTGTAACAGAAAGCCCACGGAGACTTTGTGCATTAGCTGCAGGCTCCTGTTGTAATACAAACAACATTAAATGTGCTTCCAGTTTCAGATGAATTAGGGGTTCATCAGCTCTGTTATTACCCAAGTATGTAGCAGTTGCACTGCAGAAAATGGTTCTTGTGAAACTTCTTCAATTCTGACTTTTATGCAGCTTTCCTGTCATCTTACTCAACTGATTAGCTTATTCCAGTTTTACTATTAATTTGATTTCATTGTTGTCAAAGGTCTTGTATATTTTCGTATGTTTGTCTATTTGTGGCCTGGTTATGTTCAATACACCTTTAAATCAATTTTACAAAAAAGGCTCATAGGCCTTAATAATGTAAAATATAATCACTAGGCAACAAGTACCCATTAAAAACAAATAAACTAAATATTTTAATAGGTAAATAAACTGCAAATTATAACGGTGCTGAAACAACTTCAGCTATTTCACTGATTCAAAATTTTATTGTCTATCCCATCTTGCCTTATTCAGCAAAACTTGTGAACATTCCAGAAAGTACTAAAAGAAGAAAAAGAATTAAAAAAATTATAAGGATTAAGAAAATTAGAGCTGATATCTATGAGCACAGAAAATGTCAATTATAGTGAAGCTTGTCTCTTAGATTGGAGGCATTATGGACATATGCACCCAGCAGAGGAAAGCAGCTCCTTTAGCATCACTTGAAAATAAAATATGAGAAAATATGAGTTAGTTCTTTTCATAGTTCATGTTTCCCCTAGAAAAAGAAAGAAAAAAGAAAAAAAATCACGCATACTTTGCTGTGACTAAATAAGCAGATTTCCATTGCACGAGTTAAAAGCAACCTTCCTCCCAGATTACTAAATTCACTTCCTGTGGTATAAAATGACGGAAACAGCGTTGAGTTCAGACAAGAACCTGAGTGAAATCATGATCTGAACTTCGCTGGTTTCATGCAGTTCATACTAGTGCTTTAGAGATTGTACTGTGCAGAATATATTTTTTACCATTGCAGCTTCAAGGCAGGTTCATGTGCGCCCATTGCAGCTTGTCTGCACTGACTGTTATTCACTGATCATTAAAATTACTGTCTTTCAAATTTCAATAGTCACCTCTGGGTTCATAAAGCCTGGCCAATCATCAATCATCAGTTAACCAGCTTGTTGGTTGGGATAACTTTTCTTCTTTCTCCTTCTTCCTTTTCTGCTCCTGTAGTCCCCGAGACACAGCAATGCGTATCACCATGTGTGCTGTGACAGTTCTTCCCCTGATTCACCAGGTTGTGAGATACACTCCTGTCATTCCCTGAGGCTGTTGTTACCATACGAATAGATCAGGAAAAGAACATTTTTTCTCTCTCTATACCTAAGCCCACCACAATAAGCCTGAGAACTTATTGTCTGCTAGGAATATATATTGCTGTTGTTAAGAAATAATACAGTGGGGGAAGGACACTGAAGGCCCTTCAAAGAAATGAAGGAGGTCAGTGACAGAGTTTGAAGAGCGCATGCAGCAGCTGCATTCTGGTGAATTAAGTTACACCTTTTTTTTTCTCCATAAGTGGCTAAAGGATAAAGAATAAGGCAAATGAAGAGAGTTGGGCAAATGTAGCTGGTAGGTTTCCATGTCAAGCTATGGAGATCTTGAAGAGAGTCTTTGCAGAGAGATCACATGTATTAACTCTCATGTCCAGTGATACTGTCAACATTTATTTCCTGTCTCTGTCTATATTAGTCATATTGTATAAGGAGAATATAATAAGAAGAACCTATAACTTAATGTTCAGTGTAAAAATGTCCTGCTTTAAAAAGTTAATCCGATCTTTTAACCTCCTCTTTCTCTCTATATAAGAAAAAAAAAGCTTCTGGTGACAAGAGTTCCAACTTCCCTAACTACTCTAATGTGCCAATTGCTATGGTCAGACCACAGAACCCTGGAGGAACAAGGCCTATATTTTTTTGTTCTGTGTTACCCAATATCTAAAATTACAGGGTTCCTACATTATACTTCATTATAAATAATAATAATAATATTTATAAGAAGATTATTTCTTGAGAAAATCAGTGAGAAGTCAGCTCTAATATTGTACCACTATTTATTTTACTTGTTCTTTGTAGATAAAGCCACAGGTGTTCTTTTCTCATATGAAAGGTGACATCTATAAAACAAATAAGATGGGTGCCAGCTGCCCAAATTGCTCTGTAATGCTGCTTAAACAGTGTGCTTTATATTTCAAGGAGAAAATCTCTTCCTTTTAAAGTCTATAAATGACAGTAAAAGTTCATTTACGTGTACAATAAATGTTCTGCTTTAAAAAAAATTGTTAAAATTACAGAATGGAAGAAAGCCAGTCTTCTTCATTGAGCACTGATAACATATGTTCTGCCCTTAGCAATTTGCTCATTTGGAGTTTTAAGTCATGAAGTTGTGGATAAAATAGGACCCATAGAAAGGCCTTAGCATGTGTCTGAGAATTCTTGTAACATTTTAAATGGGACATGAACTCCTAAAGTCCTCTGTTCTTTTTCTATGACCAATAAAACAATTATGGAAAGCTCTGCTCACTTAATGAGAATGCTGTGATAACGGTGAATGGAAAATGAGAAGGCTAGTAAAAGGACTTATAAAATGCTGGGGATGCTCTGGACAAATGCAGGGGTATCTTGGGGAATTAACTCAGTTATTCTGTTGTGCAGCTTTACTGAATTTCTGAGTAAATTTTGCACTTCATTTAGTGGAGCCACATGTGCTGGCTCTTTCAACATATATAATGACACGAGTTATATCAGGGCACACATTACTTTTTCTAATCCAGCAAATAGTTTATTTTCCTTTGCAGGTAGCTGAATAAGACCCCTTCTCCTCCTTTCCTGCTGCTTCCCATCCCCTCCCCAAGTCAGGCAGCAGGTGAAATGATGGCAGCATGTCCACTGCACAGGGCAATTTCTGCTGATAGATGACATGTCCATATGCGGTGAATCATCATTCTCACTTCTATCTTTGAAATACATTAGTAACTATTAGTCAGTGTTATCTCTGGACTTGCCCTTGCAGCAGCTGCACTGCCATGATCGCTCCACTTTGTCACTGTCTCTGCCCAATTGCTTGCCCACCATTTGACATTATGGACATTGACCTGCCTCGGCCTTTTTGTTATAAGTATAAACTCTACTATTCTAATGCTTCCTCCTTGCCTCTACCACTTTTGTGCTTATTTAATTGAAAGAGGTGCTAATTTATCTGGGCGTAGGTGAGATTTCACCTTCTTTGATAATGTGAAACTACCCTAATGATTAGGTCCATGCAGCCTTCTGGAAGGATTGTAACTCAAATATTGAGTCTTCTAATTGCTACAGATGAGAATGCTTTGTATTCTGCTGGTTCTCTAAGGGAGATGCTTGATATTTTGACTCTGTTGTCTGTTTCTTCTTAGAAGGCCATTATTTTTTATACCGCATGAAATTTTAATCAGGAAGGAAAAGAAAGAGAAAGAAATGAAAGCTGTAATAAAAATGATCATCCTAATAGCTGAATGGAGTTGAAAGTGTCCAAAATCATCATCTGTTTTTCACTGATGTCACTAGGGTTTTGATAAAGCCTAAATTCTTTAGCTAATTTTGATAAAGTCTAATGAATGAGATCAGCTCTTTAATAATCCCAGGTTTATTAAAAAGATTTATTATCTACCACTTAACTGCCTTCAAGCAAGACGTTTTACACTTCCACCAATAATGAGGACATGATTAGTATACTGAGAAAACGGGAGGTAAAGAGAAGCCACATTTTTCTAGGAAGAGATGTAGAAGACAAAAGTTTAAAATGTCTCTTACACACTCAGGTCTCAGGAAGTACAATTCTATAGGAATCAGGATCTTCTTCCCTCTCTATCCTTGACAATTTTTTATGTTCTAGGAGCTATGGAATATGAAGCTATAGAAGCTTTACGAAGAGGATGCAATGCACTTGAAGCTCATTCTTTGTCCTATGGGCTTGTCTGTTGCCTGCACTCCTAAGTAAATAGCCAGGTCACAAAGAATTAATCTTGCAGAGGTCAGAAGAGCCACAGCATTTGCCAACCAACCTTTCAGTTCAGAGCACAGATTAAACAACAACAATAGGATGGGAGCTTGATGAAATCGATCATTCAGCCTGGGATAAATCATAATTAGGTTTCCGGTAAAGCAGCTCAGTGAGAATATGTTTTCAAAGGCTCTTCCAGACTGTGGCAGATCTTGGAAACTCTGAATTTCTTATCTGTAAAGAGATTCAGAATTTGTCTCCTGCATTATGTGCATGAGATATGCAAGTTCTTCTTCTCCCCAGGTTGGCTTACCAGCAGGTCAGGGCCACATCTGTACCTAGATGCTGCTCCAAGACTTGGTCCAGCTGCCTGGTCCCAATTGTGCCACTCAACTGTCTGCCAGGATCACTAAGACAGAGAAGTACGCAGGAGAAACAAGAAGGAGGGCACTTGGAGCTACTTCCCGAATCACTGTTAGCTTTTTTCTTGCTATCTTATTCCTGAGCATGCACTTGTTACTGTCCTGCATGCAAAGAGAAAATATATTTGTGCTCTGTGCAAAATGTGGTACTCCTACTCCTACACCTGCATCAGCTTCTCTCTTCAGTCTTCTGGAATAAAAATAATTTCTTGCAAAGTCGCTTACTCTTGCTTCTAACTTTATTGTAATAGACACTGACCTTTTCAACCACTAAGCCTATAGGGGACTAAATTACAGAGTTTGCCTCCCTAGATGCTGCTTAGCTGTCATAATGAAGGAAGTTTACAGTGGGAAAGTGAATGAAGCAAGCATGTTTTTAACCATATGGTAATTATCTGCTATCTGTGCAAAAGACATAAAGTGTTGTTTACTGGATGTGAAAAGAGCATCTGAGAAGGGATTCCCTGGAGAGGGAGTATGGGAGATTTGGCACAGTGGCTGCTCTTCAGATGGTTTGTAATAGAGCCTATAAATTTGGAATATGCTATAGTTAATCAGTGGAGATTGGAAACGGTTGGCACATAATGTTTAGGTTTAAGGGGCAAGTGATTGTCTTGCCAAGCAGACTTTTTTTAAACTGTAATTGAATTATGCAAGAGCATAATCGTTAGTTGAGCTTTTAAAGTAATAATGAACAAAAATGCATAAAAGGGCATTGTTAACTCTTTGGTACATTGAATAAGAGAGGTTCTTACTTTGGTGGTGGAGGAATTCTAACACCTGTCCACTAACAGCTGTGTTCCTTCTCTTAAATGAACACTATTAAGGTTGAAGTTTCTTTTCTTTCTTTTCTATAAAGTAATATATTTTTTACTATTTAAGTAGAAAGGTGATATGAAAGAAAGGAGACTATGTCATGGTTATAACTGTAACTACACAATATTGCAAATCATTTAATTTTCAGTGCATTAAATTATTCAGAATAATTGCCAAGCCTCATTTACACAAATCTACTTAAACTACTTAACATTCTTTACTACCAAGAAAATTTGTAGTGAAAATCCATCCAAATTATTTGCACTACAGTGAGTGAGTCTAATGTACACTCACGATCCCTTAAAACTGCACAGTGGTGTATAGATAGGCCATCTTAGATATGGCCTATATAAATAATAAATACAAGATATAAATATATAAATAATATAAATATATAATATAATAAAATATTATATAAATATAATATAAATATAAAAAGATATAAATAAATAAATAAAATTTGGGAGGTGAAAACTGTTGTTCTAAATGTCAAGAAAAGAGCATTTATTTCATTATTTTTAATCGAGTGTTTTCAGCTTTCATGATAAAAATAGAAGTTTATTCTGAGCTGAATGCTGAAAATATTTCATCTCTAATTAATGCCAATTTTTAAAAGAATTATCACAGTATATGATCATCGTACTTGCTTCAGTAAAAGCTCTGCAATTCGAAACGAGAATGTGTCTGTAGTCTATGTGGACCCTAAATCATGTTTTCATTTGTGTATTTCTCAAAAAAACTTGTGCATTGAAGAAGTAAACAAATTCTTCAGTCACTTTTATTTGTAATATTTATTACTCAATCTTTAAAAGCTTGCCAAGGTAAGTGAACATGCTAAATTTAAGCTGTGAGACCTTCAGGTGGAGATTTCAGGGCAACATATAATGAGAAACTGAATTGGTGGAAGGAGCTCATAAGGAAAGGTACAGGAAATACAGGCTGAACCCTGAAAGCTCATAAGGAAAATGCTGTAAACAAAATGGAGACAGGATCCTAAGACAGAGCTTGATCCTTAATCAGATACTAAGGAAAAAGCCAACAAATAGGAGGATTGACTAAAAGCCTTAAGCCTGGGAAAAAAAGAACTTTTTTCATCCATACTACATACTATCTTAAAAATATGGGTTTGAAATCCTCATCTATATCAGCAGTCTTTTGAAATCTGTCAGACTTCCAGCCAGGTTCATCACTTGAGTAGGTGTCTCAAGGGCTAAATCCTTAAGGTGTAAATTTTTCTTGGCAGGGTTATTGTCTTTCAAACCAGGCTCTAAAGCCCAGTGCACATTTATGGTGCCATTTAAATGAAAAACAATAATATATAATATAGTCTGAATATTATACTTAATGAGCTATATTTTCTTTTAAAATAAGATTATAGAGTATAGCCAGAACATTATGCTGCCATAAATTTCATGACACTTTTTTCTAAACACCTTGGTCTATAAAAGTCAATGACTCACAACGTAGACATAATCTAAAGGAAACTTTGACCTTTTGCGTAATAATTGCCTTAAAGCCTGTCATATCAATGCGCTGCTTCTTCTGGACAGTCTCTGAAGGCCTTAGGAAAATAACCATTATGGCAATTCCTATTTGGAACTTGCATTTTAATAATTCTATTATTATATTTAGGCAACTCCCTTATAATATAATATCTTTTTTTTTTTTTGCATTATTACTCAATGGCCCACATAATCATAGAATCATAGAATGCTTGAGGTTGGAAGGGACCTCTGAGGTCATCTAGTCCAACCCCCCTGCTCATGCAGGGTCACCTAGAGCACGTGGCACAGTATTCACCCCTATTCATCCCAGAACAATCCACCTTGGAGGTCATATTGCCAAGACTGCAATGGAGCTGCTATTATTTTGCAGTGACTTTCACAGTAAGCTGTATATCTTAAATGTGACAAATATTACTGTTAAATATTACTATTTCACTGATATGCCTTTTTACAGGTTATTTGAGCCTAGAAGTATTCAGTGCCTTCTAATTCTCACAACTCAAAGCATTTTCAGTTAGTTGCATAAAAGCTGAGCTCAGATGACATTTTTTTTCTGTGAGGAGTTAGAGAACTGAGATATGCCTGCTTGTGAAACATCCCTCCTCTGCTTCCTGTCTGTATTTTCCTTGATAAAAGCAAAACTATGATATTCTATCTTACTTTCTGTGGCTCAAGTTGTTTATTTTTGTTTTCCCATATTTCACATATTGCATAAGG
Organism: Nothura maculosa; assembly: GCA_032353885.1. NCBI lineage: Eukaryota > Metazoa > Chordata > Aves > Tinamiformes > Tinamidae > Nothura > Nothura maculosa. The sequence continues at coordinate 615,418 of JAUBOD010000006.1, forward strand.
TTCTCTTCTGATCTCAAGTCACAGCTATATCTGTGGGCCTCAGGGGTTCATGGAAACAGCTTTTGGGTATTTTGTGCCAGTGGATATTTTTATTTGATGGAAAGAGCAACCCCATATTGTGACTGATTTTGCCAAATAATTTTGCTCTTTACCTGCGTTATTCTCATCGTTTTTATACCATTTCACCTTTGATATAAGTCTTGTAAAGTTACAGATAATCAAATTTTTATGTAAAGAATAAGCACAAAATGTTTCATTCTACCTTGTGATGCAATAAAATCAAGAAATTGGCCAAAATAATTAAAGGAAGTCTTAGTTTATGCTTCAAGTGAATATGCTTGACTTTTGAGATGTTTAGATATTTCTTTTTCTGTAGAAAGACCAATTGTTTGAGAATATTGAGTGGAAATGATGTGATTGTGCTCTGCAGTAATATGTGTTTAGTTTTGTCTTTTTGTGTTTAGTGTCTTTTGACACTAAATGTGGTCTGATTGGCAGGGTTTGCACACAGATGTGTGGCATTAAATAGCGGATAATTAGATATTGAAAATGAATTATCCGGCGTGGATTGATCTGGCAGTATAAAGCCAGAGAAACTCTTATTAATTCTATAAGAGTTATGAGGCCAATGTTTGGATAAGCAAAGAAAAATCGAGGAAAAATAGGTGATCCGTGGACCTTATATGTTGGTGTAGATAGCAATCAATTAGGGGAGATTTATTGATCGATCTTACCAGCTGCAAATCTGAACATGATTTTTTTCCTCCACTTCTCTCTTGTGGTTACCTTTTTTTTGTTGTTGTTCATTCATAGTATGTGGTAGTCTATCTTGGTCATTTCTGCCTCTTGTTTTGTATAATACTTAATTTGCCCAGTAAAATCCTGTTGTCTACTGCATTTGGTATTGAAATGCTTCTGAGGACTTATTAACCTTCCAGTTAAATATCAGAGTGAGTTATGTGTTTAGGTAACAATGAAAAATGAACTGCTTTCCTTTCTGCATCTTAGAGATCTCTTATGAAAATTTCTTTATTTTCTTTGACAAAGATTTCAAAAATTGTCATTATAACTTGTAAATATGGTTAAAAGAAAGCATAGTTCTTGAGTTGATGTTGACTAGCATCCTGTTTCTTATTTAGCTAATGTGCCTGCAATGAGTATTTCCGTTTTTCTCTTTTGAAGGCTGTTTCAAGTGTCAGATATACTGCAATTCCTGTGAATTTTTTTTCCTTGAATCCTTAGCTCTGAAAACAATTTGATATTTGTCACTACAGACATGAAAATTGCTTGGTCTGCATTGTCTAAATGTAAATTATGCTTTCTTGTCACCATCATTGTCAGCAGAATTAACATGCATCCTGAGGTACTTACCTGTACTGATAATATTATAAAATCTTTAGGCAGATGGGTAGCATTTTCTGTATAAACTTTAATAAAAGTAGATACACAATACATTTGTAGATTTCATTTCAGACATCAAAATTTGATTTGTCTAAGCCAGAAAAAAAAAACCTTTACCTTGGTCTTTGCTGTTTTTTGCATTTAATGTAAAAATTTATTTAGCTACTTAATCTGGAATTTTACATCAAACAACATCATCTGTAATATCAAATTAAAGTTTCTTTTATTGTAGTAAGGAAGATAAAAGGAATAAAAGAGTACTAAAGTATCAAAATATTCATTTGAAATCATTCTGTCAACTTTTTTTTCTGGACTATGTTTAAAAATAATTTCCTTGCCATTAAGAGAATAGACAAAATGCATTTCTGTCATTTTGAAAGCTATGTGTAACATTGGATATAAAGCTCTCAACAATTTTAACTATTTGAATTCATAAAATGTACAAGACAGATTACATGCATCAAATGACTCTCTGCTGGCTGACTTACGTACACCAGATGTATGTACATGCTGTTACATTAATTTTAATGGGTTTGCCTTAAAAGGTGTGTACTTACATGTGCCAAAGACATAGCAGTTGTGCAACAGGAAAAACAAGATGTTTTACTTCAGAGAGAAAGGAGGTATCAGTAATGAAAAGTAGTTTTAGGCACAATAAAATCTATTAAAGGCTGTAGAGTAGTGAAAAACCATGCTTTGTTTAAAGAAAATACTTTTTTGGTTTTTTTTTTAAAAAGGAAAAGCTTCCTAAACAACTTTCCCCAGAGATTTGTAAGACTAAGTCAATAATGGTATAATAGCTAGAAACATATTTTGTGATTACTTGGGGCTTAAGAAACCAGCTGTGTTCCTATGCATTAATAAAAGAATTTTCTGTGAGTATATGTACAGCTTAAGATGTAAATTTAAGAGATGACATAAAATAATGTTTTTGTTTATTTCAGACTGGATGTGCTTATTACCCTGTATGTAGTTGTATGACTTGCGCACTGTCAAATCATTAATATTGATCTCATAAAGAATCATCATAGAATCATAGAATGTGTAAGGTTGGAAGGGACCTTAGAGGTCATCTAGTCCAACCCCCCTGCACAC
>JAUBOD010000006.1:618013-638733 GCA_032353885.1 Nothura maculosa
GGCTTTCTTCCAGTCCTCCGGCACCTCCCCCATCCTCCAGGACCTTTCAAAGATGATGGCGAGTGGCTTGGCTATGAATCAAGTTTTGCACTTGTCTGCAGCATGAGAAAAATGTAACAGAGATTATAGCTGAAGTCTAACCAAAAATACAGAATGCAGACTACTACTTTGTGCTTTGCCACAGTAAATTCACAGATCCTTTGCAGTGAATCTTTAAAATAAGATTTAGTCACCAGATTTTTTTCTGGCACAGCACAAGCATTTTGCTTGAGCCTCCCCCGTAACACCTTTTCTCCTCTGTGCCTAGTAAGGCTCTTGATTCTATTTTTGATTTTATGCACAAAAGTCACTTTTTGAAGAAATAATATGAGAAGAGTAAGTATTACCAGAACCGCAGACGCATTTTTCATGAAGATATAGCAAATTGGAGGTTGGACAACACAACCCAAAATATAAAGATGAATCTGTAGGGCAAGGAGGGATGAGTAATATTTAAATATTGGTGCAGTTTTTGATTATGAATCATTCTCTTCATTTTGTTCTCTTCATTTTGTTGGTCTCAATTTGATTGTTAGATGCTTGGGTCAAGGACTAGGGTTTTTTCGCTTTTTGTTTTTGCCCTTGCTACAGATATTAGTACTGTTCGAAACTTGCAGATGAAATTACAACATAAAATAAGACATGGTAAGAGTTTGTGGGAAATAAAAGAATGTTTAAATCTTGGGGTTAGGGAGTAAGAGTTTGATGAATGGAAGGGAAATACAAAGCAAGACCAGAGAGATCTAATATTATCCTAAACCATACTTGAACCTTTTGTCACAATACACAATTTTAAAACAGTCTTAAAGATTAGCTTAGATGTAACTTAATAATATGCCTTCAAAGCTTTGCAGTTTCAAAAAAATTGTAAGAGGCCTCTTGATCAGTTTTATCCTATCATTCAGAAGCTACCTAATCCCTCAGAGTGTGTTTCAGTGAATAGAGGAAGTAGAGTTGCCTGCTGGACATGTCACAATGAAATGACTTCCATCAGCACAATATCCTGGGTCACTTCTTGGTGAGAAATGGCTGCTGTGCTGCCGCCATCTGCCAAGGACATCACTTTACCAGTTAATGCTCAGTCCAGGAAAGACATGTAGATTAAAACATTTCTTCATTAAACTGAACACAAAAAACTTTGATGTTGGTTTGTCAAGAGAAAAAAATGTGGTCATTAGGGATTAGGAAACAACAGCATCATGCTCATTCTGAAAAGCATTTCTCAGACTTTTAAAAATCTGAGTACTTCCTTGAGACATGTCATCTTCATTTAGTCTCTGCTTATGCCTTCACTTGTTTCCTCAAGTCAAAACAGTTCAGTTCTTGCAGAGAGAAACAGGAACCAGCTGTGTGTGATCCCCATCTCTCCCAGGAGAATTAAGCTGGTGTCAGCTCTTACAAAGAGTTTGTGGTCGCCAGAAAATTACTAATACTTCTATCAGTAACTAATCAGCCCTATAAACCACAGAAGAGCATCATCTCTCAGATTAGAGTAACTACCTTCAGAAAAATAAAAAATCAAATATGAACTTCCAGTGGTATAGCTGATATTGAAAGCAAGCTACAGATAGAGAAACTGGAAATAAGCGCTTGACACTTTAATTTAATTTTATTTTTTTTTCTAGCTCATCATCACATTTAAGTCTGTCTAAATAGAAGAATGTCAGTACCTTCGAAGGATGAGATAGATTTCCTCTTTATGGTGTTAGAAAATCCAAGAGTCTTTTTTTACAGAAAGCATCTGTAAATACTATTCATTTTTACCATCATAAGGAAAGGAGGAGATATGATATGCATTCTGACACAGTGCAATCAGTTTGTGGTCTTATGTTGGTAAAAGCAGGATTTTAAGTCTAATTGGCAGAAGAAACCCTAGGGCTAGCCACTAAAGATGGCCATTATCATTTATTAAGCAGGTGTTGAAATGAATTGGTCTTTTATCGTAATGCAGATTTACAGTGCATTAGGCAATCCATTTTTCAATTTAGTGCACTGCCTCTGATAAATTAACAGATGTCGATTGATTTTTTTTTCTTTCAGTCCCCCTGTTTACACCTGACATCCAGTGCTTTATAGCTGAGCAGTTATTTGAAGTTATAAACATTATAATTAGCAATTTTTTAATTAGGCTGACAATTAACAGGAGATTTGCAAAGCTGCTAATTTGACATGTCATACTCTCCACAGTGTTTATGTTAACCACTACTTGAGTGAATTCAATTGAACAGAACTACAGTGTCTGAAAAATCAATCTCAGAAGAACCCTTTTCCCCACTTGGCTAGCATTATGGCACTTCAGGCAGAGAAGTGGGACTTCAGTGAAATTTTGCAATATGACAATTCCAACAGTTGAAGTTTAAACAAAGAGCCCGTGTTAGCTCAAAACTGCAATTAAACACAATGTGCCAAGCATGGTCATGTTCTGAACTGTGTTAATAATGTTAGGTTTGGCATATTTTATCTTTTAAGGACTAAGAAAAGAAAACCATAAACAACCTAGAATCACAACACTGGCAATAATCTTAGTTCTTCAAACTAAACAAAGGAAAAAAGAACAAATCATGCTATGCATTGAGTGGTTATTGATGATGTCTTTGTAGATTTGCTAGCAGAATTATGCATGTCCTAACATAAATTGGGATCTTTTGTGAAGGAGTCACCCTACATTGCAGCAAGTGAAAACTTCCTGGCTCTTTCTGATAATCTCACCTTTCCCTTCAGTGGTACCAGATGTCCTTCTTTCAGATCGGAGGCTACTGTGCACCAAATGCTGCTGTCAGTCCAGACACACAAGGCACAGGGCACGTAGAAGGTAATAAGGCGGGCAGGGTGCTCACTAAGGCCTAGCTTAGGTACGGAGAGGGGCAATTGTTAAAAAGTAGATTTCCAAGGAAACAGTTAACACATGCTTAGTCCTTCTAAAGGATAAAAAAGGAAGAAAAAACCATAAAAAGGAAGAAAAAACAAAAAACGCTTTCCCACCACTTTTTTTTTTCAATCTTGCTCTTTAATCCTCTGCAGCTATCAAAAGATGTTCACACATATTTGCATATTCATCTTTCTTCTCTGAGGACCTCTCTTGTGATGAGGTGAGACACATCCCTAACTTAAGTCATGGTAAAGTACTGAGAGGAATCCAGGATGCACCAGAGGTGCTGCTTTCCAATACGCTTGTTCCTTCCTGTCTCCCCACAGGAGCTCAAAAGCAGATCTAGGCACAAAGTTATTGGAATCCTGAGTTCTGCTGACATTGTTAGCATTAGGTATCTGTAGTTTTTTTCTATAAATAGTTGCCTACTTCCTAAGGGCTCCACAAGAATGCATATGGAAGCACCAAATGACAAGAGAAGCGCCAAAATACTCAAATTAAAAATATATCTAATCCTGATGATGTTAAAATAATTTACTTTGAATAAGGAAGATTTTTTACTGTTTGAAGTTTTTACCTGAAAGACAGATGCTTGGCTGACACAAATTGTCACAGCTCCACAAGATTTATCTCTAAAAGTACCCTATTTTCTCACCTAGAGTTAATGATTTCATTTTCTATTTCCTTTCAGTGACTAAATAGAAACAATTTTGGGTTCCCAGCCCAATATATTTTATAACATAAAAAACTTAAATGCCAATTTTATTCTGCAGTAATTAGTGTATCTTAAAATGGCTCTATCAGAGCAAATGGAGAATCAATATCAAATGAGGGAAAATTAAATACGTGAAGTCACAGTGCTAGTATCTTGTTCTTTTGCAGTTCAGATAATACAAATTAGTTGCACTGATAATACTGGGTTTGGCATGAAGAATTCCCAAGAATCTGTTTACTTGTTTATTTTTTTATGTAAAATTCTAGTTACTCATTTCAAGCATGTTCAAGTCAAACACTGTTGCCAGAGGGTTCTCTCAGTGTGTGAAGTATCCATTTTTTTCCCTGTGGCACCAACTTCCACCTGAAAATCAGAAAAAAAGTATTTAATCACCATTAGCATTCGCTATATAATTGATCTCTCTTACACAAATTGAGCAGGAAATAAAGTTAGTTCTCAATTCTAAAATTGTAAAGATGCACTTAGGAAACTAAAGGTCAATGATAAGACAAGAAATGAGTAGGTGAGACTTTAAGATGAAAATCTTAAATAGGGAGAACAGAGGAGTAGAAGTCATTTACAGCTTCAAGTTTAAACTGGATCTTCCATATCAAAAACTGGAGACACAGCTGAGCAAATTTGTGGTAGATAAACTGTTTTCTATGTAAAATATATACAGCTAACAATGAATTTGGGGAATAAAATGGTGAAAAGGGGAGAAAATGGTGAAGGAAAAGGGCTAAAAGTGGATGCTGAAGGCATTTACTAGTGCAGGAGAAGTTACTATGCACTCTAAGCAATAATTTAAAGAGAGAAGAGAGAAGTCATCCTCACTAGTGGAGGAGAAGAGATCATGGCTTGAGGAGATACAGGAGAGGCATAAAGGGGCTAGGCTGCAGTAATGTTACACATGCCACTGACAGGCTTTAACCCAACACAGTAGCAGACTGTGGTTTAAATGAAACTGCATGGGATAAGAGAAGAAAAATCCTTGTCTTGAAGTCCAGCAAAATTGACTCTTTGGAAGAGGCACAAGAGAGGGCTTAACTACATAAATCAAATGCATTAATACTATTATTGCCTTTCAAAACCGTCAAAGTCCTAATGTCATAGGACATTACGCATAATGTCAAGGAAGGTCCTGTCCTATTAGGAAAAAGGAGACAAAGGAGACACTCTGCTAATGAATATCCCAGAAAAAGATGTGAACAACATTCTAATAGAGAAAACTATTTATTTTGAGCTGTTTATTTAAGCACAGGAGGATTCCTAATGGAGTCATCAGACCTCGCTCATTGGCTAATAGTTTAATTAGGCCCATCTGGTGGAGGCTGTGGAGAGAACTGTCCCAGCTCTCATATTGGCAGAGAGGTAATTTGTCATCCTGTGGCCCAGTGACTGGCACGTTAGCATCTCTAAAGCCAAACAGAAGCTCAGCAATCTGTCTCACATGAGAATAGCTGAGAGCTATTGGAGGTATTTGTGTGGTTCACCTTGGCACACCAAAGAGAAATGACACTTGCCCACAGCATCCTTGAGATAACCTTTGCAAACATTTGGTGTAGAGCTTCTGAAAGTCAGGTAAGTCTTGCTATTGTCAACCAAGCCTAACGTACTAAAAAGGCTTTTCCACTTTCTGCCTAACATCCCTTCTTCTGGGCCATCCTAATAAAATATCATACTATGATTGTTTTTATCAATTTCTCCTCAAGGACATCTATATTTCAGGTGCCAGTTTCATTAATGCAAAATTCTGGAGCAAAGCAATTTCCCTTTTCTACATGGAGAAGTTAATGTTTTTAAGAAACCTTTTGTCTGCTAAACTGTAACAAGTGAGGGAGCTACAAATGGAGAGAGTGCAGAGTTTTCAAACAACTGTAACCAGTCTGTTTAACTGAGAAAATTGATAAAACTATGGGATGATTCTGCTAAAAGAGAGGGGGGAAAAAAAACACTTCAGAGTTGAAACAGCAACTTCCATAAAAGCTGAAATCAATATTTTATTCTCAGTCTGGTATTATTTTGGTATTAGTCATAGATGTTAATGCTCTACTTCAGAAAACATGAGAGAGAACAAGAGAAGCTTTTATTTCGTGTCTGTCTATCCACTATTTATGTGAATATATATTTATTAAAAAGGATTCTTCCTTATTCTTTATTTTAATGTAGACCTCTGCCTTTTGTAAATCCTCTGAAGCACTATGTCAAATATTTTTATCACTTTTTTTAAGAGACTCAGGCCAGTGCTAACTAAACTAAAAGAAACGTAAAGATCATCCAAACAATCCAAATGACACTGAGTAGCCTCTCAGGAGGAATTATAGCTTACAAAAAATTTTAAACCAATAAATGAAACCCTTTTATAGATTTCAGGTACTTCCTTACCTGAAGAAAGGAAGGATGTAGATAATAAAGAGATTAAGAATCAATTTCTTTTAATGACTCAAAGCCTATGAAATGAATATTTCAGTTCATCTTATGGACAAACAGTCTGTTGCAATCTCTTGACTGAAAAGATTTTAATATTTTAAAAATCTTTCTCTGTGTTTTATAACACACTGTAGTTTTCTCATTACAGTACTCCTTTTTTGGTTGTAGGATTTTCTCATGGACTCGGTATCGCAGAATCAAACTGATATATTTTAATGTTGTAAATTGGATTGTAAATTTAGCTGCTCTTAGCTGTTGCTGGTACGCTTCCATGAATTCATACTTTATAGGTACTAATTTTTGTCTGTAGCTCTTACAATGTATTTCTATTTAAAAGGGCAAGTGCTTTAAAATCAACACCAGTGAGTCTGAAGAGTTTGGCACTTCAGTTTCAAACTTCTAAAAATAACATCGTTTATCAAAAATTCACCAGTCTAGTAGATCCACTATTTAATTCTGTTTCCTAGGAGAAGTCAAACAGGCACCATTAGTTTGTATCGTTTTAGCAAACTCTTGAAAGAATCAGCAACTCGGCTCTGTATTCAGCCTGATAAATTGTTGAGCAGTTTTGCAGGCAAGCTAACTCACAAAGTGCAAATATTTACCAGGAGATGATCTACTCTAAAAACAAAGTCACTAATCCAGCATGTCTGTTCCAGACATAATCCTGAGCATGTACATAGAGCAAGCTAAATGTGTAGTAACAAAAATGTTTTGCAATGTAGGAGCCTTATGATCATCTGCTGCCTTCAACAAAACATCTTTTGAAAGCTCATTGTTCTGTATCTTGCTGCCCTGTGAATTCTGTTTTACTTGCAAGAGTGCAGGAGACAGTGGATATAGTGGAAACATTTTTACTATTTGTGTGCCACTGATTTGCATTAACTGCATTTTTACTCCTATCATGTGGGACGGGTGACAGTCTTGTTCTCATTTTTTGCAGTTCAGGAGAAAGTCTGCTGTGATTTCTGCAGTATCTAGTTAGTGAATGCACTAGACTGCTCTCTCTGTGATGCAAATGATTCCTAATCAATAAGCTGCTACCAAAAATCTGCTAGAAAAGAGCACAAGTGCCTCAGTCTGCAAAACTAATTCTTGCAGAGAGGTGAATGGGCCAGTCACCCATGGCATAGCTCATCACAAGTGCAGAATACCTGGTAGGAAAGACCTTTCCTAACATATGTGGTAAAGGACAGGGTATCACCTGGAGAAGAGAGTATTTTATTGTGACTCTAGTGAAATACTGGATTGGATAGGGAACCCCAAAGTAGATTAAAGAGATATTCTTCCTATGAAGAGTAAGGAAAAAATATATGAAAGGTTCATTCACTCTTGTATGTTAGAAAAATGCAATCCAACAGAAGAAGGCTAAAGCTATCCATTTATATTTGTGGAAGGCTGTATGGTTATTTATCTTTTTTAATTATGCTTCAAATAAAATGTGGTGCTGCAATAAATAACATTAGGCAACAATAAAGGGAACACCTCAGAGAGCTGATTTCAACTTGTTCCTCTCATCCTCTTTGCTTTAACCTCCATAAAAGTGTGGATTTTTCCGTGTTATTTGAAGTATTCAAGGCTGGGATATTTCTGGAAGCAAGCGAAACACAGCTGCTTGCTGATTAAGGGTATACAGGAGATGGCAGGATTACATTAGTTTGATGCATGTGCTGGTACTCAGGGACCAGCTAGTTCCCAAATTTAGTGCCAGATACACATGGCTGCACCTGAGCACGTCTGGAAATGCGGCACTGCCACCAAAGCCTGAGCAGAGGTTGTTATCAATTGCATGCTAGACAAGAGCCCCAGAATTCCTTGATGAGGACTGGGAAAGCACCGACCCTTCTCTTAAAAGAATTCCTGTAACTTTGAAAGATCTTTTTCAGTTTAACCCTGAAGATAGCAGCTAGGAAGCACATTCACATTGCAGTATTTTGGAGTTTGAATCTGGCCAGATCTTAACTGTGAAGGTGTTTCAAAGGTAATTATTATCTCAAGTGCTTAACTTGAGAGGAATTTAATCCAGACACTTGTGCAGAGGCTTTGTTTCCAGAAGGTTGAGTGACTAGCATCTTTTGGCATTTGCATTTTCCTGAGTGTTTGTCACAACCTGAGCAGTCAAGATCGCTAATCATTCTTGGAAAGTTGATGTTCAATATTTGGAGGGAAATTAAAGGTAATTAATTAAGATTTCTACTAATATAAATGTGGCCTTGAAGCTCTTTAAAATCATACTGGCAGTATGGTAATCATTTACCTTGTAGGGAAGTCTAAAACTATGTCATAATTTCAAAAGCTAAACTGTCTTTTGTATTACTTTCAGCAACAAAGAACTGTTGGGATTTTCATGTATGTTTTGCCTTTGGGAAAATAGGAGTTGAATTGTGGAAAATTAATCATCCTTCCCATTCTTCAGCATTGTAATGGCTTCTCACTTGTTAACAGATTTGATGCAAGTAATAGAAAGATAAGGCTGAGTTCTGATTTACTTCTACACTTTCCAACCCTGTAGTAGTTAGTCATATCTTCTTTTACTAAGTGCAATGTCAGGTCTCTGAAATAAATCTTTGAAATAAATTCTTAGCTTTCCATCTTGCCCCTCAAAAGAAAGACAATGATCAAGAAAATACCAGTATGCCCTGTTCATATTTTCTTTGCAAAGTGATAATTCTGATTTTGTATTTTTGCAGCACTCAGAAAATTCTCACAAGCAATAATTAACTATATAATTTGAAAATGAAATTAGAATGTATTCTGCACAATTTAACCACATATTATAATAGAAGAAAGCAAGATGAACTTTCGTAACAGAATGAACTGCAGCAATTGAAATGTAGAGAAACTATTTGAGGATACATATTTCATTGCATCTCTAATGTATGACTACCTTTTTATTAAGAACAGGTTATTTGAGTTGCCTTAGTGAATAGCAAACACCTTTCTGAACTTACAAAGACCAGCTAGGATAAGAATGAAGATATACCTTGTGCATTTTAAACTTCTCAGGAGCTGTAAGTCCGAAAAGAGATGTCAAATCTCACAGTATTGTGGTGTTGTATTTAGAAATATTCTTAGTATAAAGAATACTTGCAGTGATTCAAATTAAACTGTGGAGTATAGTGGTAGGTGAGCAACTCTGTCCTAGTATAGGATGTTAAAGCCTCCTGTACCATTTACTCTCTAGCTCTCTTCCTTTCACCCCCTAAAGAAAGGGCTTAGACAGGCTTCAGTGTACTACAGGTGTGCTAGGTAGGAACACTGCCATACATAATTGACGCCAAACCCTAGTCTTTCTGTAGTCCAGCAACCATGGTCAGATAGTTGTTTGTTCTCTATCACTACCAGCGAGCCAAAGTCCAGACCTGGATCCAACTGTGCTGTGTTCTGAGTGCTAGAGAAATATTACTGATTTAGCTGAAGCAATCAGGACTTTTGAATGGAAAGATTCTTCTGTTAAGAGAAATAATTGTATCACCCTAAGGTACAGTATTTGCAGATTTTATTCTATTTGGAGTTTTATTTTATATTATTTTATTGAAAATTTTCATTTTGTCTTCCAGCTATTTCTAAGCAAGTGTCCACAGAAAATAGCAATGGGGAGCTAAATAGCTCTGACATTTTGCCATGAGATATGAATATATTATCCTATGTTGACTGTTTTATGGTCTAGAGAATCTACAGGTTGGATAAAATTGCTGCCTCCCTGATCCATTTACATCAGCAGAAGGCCTGTAGTATTCTATATAGAAGCCTTAGGTATTGCTCTTTGTGCTGTGTGTATTGTATGGAGGAGGAAGATCTCAGTGTTTTGGAGTGCTAATTCAGTAGTAGATAACTTCTGGCGGACTGGAGGGAAAATTACAACTTAATTTGCTATTCTTCTAAAGGAAAAAAAGTACAAGTTCCTACATATAGCCTGTCTAATAGATCAGACTCAAATGATCCAGTTGTTCCTTTGGGATTAAAGATCTGTTAATCTTTGACAAAATAAGTAGGTGACTTGGATGTACTGGATTAGACATTTCACTGCCTGAGGTCTGCCTTTATTTCCTGCTATTTGACTCTTCTGGACTTGTCGATGTCCCACTGTGTAACTTTTTGGGCCTTTGGGTGTAACTTTTTGGGCCTTTGTAACTTATTGGGGTTTGGAGGGAAGGCAAGAAAGATATTGGGCAGCTTTTTTTTTTCTTTCTTTCTTTCTTTCCAAGAGGTCATAGCTAGAGAGGATGCTTGCACAGTACTGTGGGAAAGTGCCCTGAATGTGTTCCTCATCACTTGACATATTAGATCTTTTTGTCAGAGAGTTAGACTTTAAAAATGTGAAGTGTCTGCAGCAGAGATTTCCAACTATCAACAAAAGGCTCACTTTCATGATGAAAATAATTTAAAATACTTCTGAGTCATTGTGAAAAATACGGGCCATGACTGTGTCCTCAAAACTCTATTGAGCTGAGGGAGCAGGCAAGAAAAATTGCCTTCGTACCACTGTGATCATTGTATGTCTCTTCAGTGCAGGAGAAAGATAAAGCTGGAGTGACAGCACAAGTAGCAGCTTGCACGTTTCTGTGTCACTGCTTGTGGCAACCTGTGGCACCATGCACGAGAGTCTCTGTGTGTGCAAGGGAGTGCAAGAGAGGAAACCCATGCACAATCCGCTCCCCCTTCTCTTCATCCCAGAAGTCTTGTTAGAAACATGCTGTGATAGATGCGGGTTGCTAAAAATAGTCTATTTTGTGTGTGCCATGCCAGCAAATGAATAATTTCCTGCTGTAAGCATGATGCCAAGAGACAGCAATGACCTGATGACAATGGCAGGTAAGGTAAAATGACAGAGCGTGGCTTCCAGCCCCCTAAATCAGCGACAGAGTACTTGACATACTTGCCAATACTGCTACAGACAGAGAAAAGCCCTCGAGAAATGCTCCCTACATTTAAAAGTAATACTTGAGACTACTTGAGCATGTTTTATATTAGGAATTTGATAATTTATCCTTGCAGTGTAGGAACCGTGCAGCAATAAGTGATAGTTATTGTTAGATTATTTTTGTTGTATGAGTTGGTGCCGCTTCTACCTTCTGGATTTTCAGATTCTCTGCTTCCAGAGATATATGTCTCCCAATGACTGTGATCTTCTAGGCTGTGAAAGTTGAATAATAGGGGAAATGGTAAATGGTGGGCAAAATCTAGAAAGAAGCCATCAAAATGAGTTCAGATTTTCTTGGTTATTCCTGTAATGTCAAGGCTACAGCTGGAAATTATTTCATACAATTGGAGCAGATGAGGCAGTTCTTATGTACACACCAGTCCACTAGCTTCTGGAGAAACAGGAATCCACTGCAGAGTTTCCTGTTTTCACATCCACATGAGTATAAATTCCTTTATTATTTAGTATCTTCACGTGATTCTGACTATCCCTAGTTTCCATAATCTGGAATTAAATTCTGATTATTTTTGAAATCAAAAGGCGAAACTCCCATTGACTTCAGTAGGACAGATTGAACCCTCAAAGCTTTCCAAGTTTGTAAGTCACATGCATCTTGCCACACCCTTCAGCAATGTATTTTTATCCAGTCAACCTGGCTTATGGACTTGCCTGATACAAACTGTGTGGACTCGGAGAAGGCACAGCTGGCCTTGTTGTGCCATAAAGCAGGTGTATTACTAACTGGGAAGTGGGTGGGACTACGTTTTACAAGAGGTTTACAGCTAAATAAGAATTAATCCTTTCCCTGGACAGATTCAAATCTTTTAAAAACTTTTATAGCTCTCTCTCTTTGCCTCTGGTTCCTGCTGCCAGATGGAGCATTTCATGTCCCAGCAGTATATGCTCCTGGTTCCTCAACACTGGCTGCACAGGGGACAAGGAGCAGAGCTGGACTGTGGGCCTGTTCTCTGAGGGGTGACAGCAGGAGCTGATTTGCAGCAATGCTGCCCATAGGGCTTCAGCAGGCAGATCTGAACAGGGTCTCTGGCCTTTAAGTGTTATGCCAAATAATATGCCCAAAAATATTTGACTTCCAAAACTGAGAAGTGAATTCCATCATCATCATAGAAATACAATTTAAGAGGAAACATTTTTTTTCCCTCAGCCTTTTATTTCTCCCACCATCATGTGCTCCCTGCTCCCCCCCCCAAAAAAAAAAAAAGAAATGAAAAAGACTGGGAGGTGGGATGGGTGACGCTTCAGTTCTTCTCTCTGCATGATGATTTATAGTATATAGCTACGTTCTCCTTCATTATGCAAATGGTTAAGACAAATCCTTTCTTCTACCACTTCCCTACTGAAACATGCTGCTGTGAACAAAAGCCAGTGCATTTGCAAGGACTAGTATTATATTGTACATTCCCACGATGATGACTATACCTCCTGCATTCAATTGTACTCCATTGAGACTTTGTCACTGCCTTTGCCAAACTTAACATCTTTGGGGGTTTCTTTGAGCACTGGTTATCTGTGTTTTTGGTCTATTCAAAGGCAGTCACTCTCTGTAATACCTATATTTAAATGCTGTTACTTCAGCACTGCTGTTTTACTATTTTTTTGCTCGATTTTCCATTCCACATTATTGGCATTTAAACTTACCTTTTTGAAATGAGGTGCCAAATTAACCTCGTGCTGCTCTTTTCCAAAGCATTCCCTCACTTACTAGAATACCCCGGAAATAAGCTAATTCTAGTATTTTTCCTTTCTGTCTAACACTGGCAGCCAAACATGAAAGCCAACTTCACCAGTTGGCAGAGTTTGCCATCCAGTTGTTGGACCCGCTAAGCACACATGGGACTCGAACCAAAACTCCTTGTAGTCCCTTGGCAGCAGATCCATCAGTAGCTGTGAATGTAGCCATGTCTCACGTGAGCTTATCCTGTGGAAGCTGAAAGCTCTTCCCATGTCTACCACTCTGCACGATAGTGCCAGGGTAGGTTAATGTCTGACTTATCTAGGTGGTGCCTGCTCTCCTGGCATGACTTGGCTGATGTCTCAGGTCTCTACTTCTTAATAGTAAAGTCCTGCCAATCTGACATTGCTCCAAGAGTCTATTCTGTACTAACCTGGTCATTTGTAACTGTGCATCAGATTTTTATGTTAATGTTTGTATTTGGTGGTGTCTCCTCAAGAGAGCTGAGGGCTGCCAAGCCCCATGTGCCTGGCAGCTCTGTCATGCATCTCAGCTCAATTTCTACTCAATTCCCCAAGTACTGGGAGGTCACAAGCATTTGTCCTTTGGCTGCCAGAGGCAATTCTGGTGCCTAGTGGTTCTGCAGCCAGGCCTCCCTGTCTGTCTGCTGCCTTGCCTCTTTTCTGAAATCCTCATGTGGGCAAGTAACAGCTTGGAGAGATGTGCTGTAGTGCAGCTTTAGAGAGGGAGGAAAAAAAAAAAAGGCACTGAATCTACCTATTTCTTTCTAATTGAATTAACTACAGACACAGCTGTCTGCTAGCCTTCCCCCTGTCTTCCAGAAGAATTCAAGTTTTCTTTCAGCTTTTTGAGATATACTGCATCATTCCAATTCTCCAAAATAGAACTTTTGATTATAAAACTGTGAGTCCATGAAAACGTTAAGGTCATGGCTCCAAGCATCTCTACTTAGACCATGCAGTACAGTTCTTCAAATCTACATATGGTTGCAGAGGGAACACAGTAGATTGGCTATTCTGAGGGAAAAAAAATAGACACATTTGGCCAGAAACAAAAGTGTTCCTAGTTACATGTGTACATGCACAAATTATTTCTTCTGATTTTGAGTCTTCCATTTGTTTCTTTATTAGAGGGCCTTCTATTCTGTGTAAGGGCTTTGGTTTATGTGTATTTTATGCCTCTACGTTTTGTTGAAGCTTAAAGAACTGCAATAACCATGCACACAAAATACCAACATGTCATGCAAAAAGAGTGCAACAAAACTCTTACTAAAGGAGATGAAATACAAGCAGAGTTAAATTGTGGGGGTTTCAGGAAAGCTGAACAGTTCAATGTGGTCTATGTCATTTCTTCACAGTGTTTTCAATTAACCATGTATAAAAAATATATGAATTCCTTTTCATGTGACTTAAATACTTAAACTTCAAGCTTTATGGAATTGCATACCATTATGTCATGTTGTGAATATGTGAATATATGCTCACTACTTGATTCAGTGGCTGTAGTCTTCTACAGGGCCTCTAGATGCTACTAAAATTTAAATTATGAATCAGTATGTTTGCTTGAAGTATATTTCTTCAAAATGTGTCTTCTGTCACATTCTCCCGAGTTAATCCTACTGAATTTTGGAATTCTACATCTTGATTAGCCAAGAGTTAAAATTTCTAAGTAGAAAAAAGCAACCAGTTCACAAGGCTTAATGAAAAATGTACATTTAAAAATAATATAAAAAGTAGCCAGTGTTTGGTTAAATTCTGATTTTATTTTATTACAACTTTTGTGCAGTCCTATTAAAACTGACTTGTTAACTTAGTTGAAGCTAGACCACATTTCTGAGTTTAGATGTACATTTTGCCTACCTAGAAAATCATATTTATTTACAAAACATTTTACTTTGTTATTTTTGAGAGTTAGCCCAAATTTTAAGCTGCTTGCATATGCTGCAGTATGTTTTCTGCATTAATCTTGCCTTTATGAATTATTAGAAATGTGGTCTTAGCTTCAAGTTTAGCTTATTCCTTTGAGAATCATAATGGCAACTAATGACACTTGTGAAGACTCTTGCTATTTCAAAGTGTAGCAAGGAGTGAGAAGCTAAGATTTCCTCATCCAGTTTATGATCTGACTTCAAACGATACACGCTGCTGTGAAAAAGGTAATTTAATGTCCATTATTATCATGCAATCCTGTACCACCTTTGAAGACATCAGATACAAAATCAACTCCAGTCATGTATGTTCATTTGAAACCTTTGTCATGCTTTTTACCAAAGCACAACACAGATCTCCTTAAACACCTTCCATTTCCCACATAGTCAAATTAAACCCTTACTTTGAGGACCAAGCATGAATAGTAACTGTTGAAACATGGCATAAAAAAGAAAGAATATGCTAATTAAATTACTGAGCCACTTTAAAAGGATTTACTTCCCTTGTAGAGTTTGCAGCACTTCTGGCATGTTAATTCAATTGTAAAGTAAATTATTTAAACTAATAAATCATTAACTGCATATTTTACTGAAGTATCTTGTTAAGTGGCAAAATCATGGATATTTTATGAATTTATAGAACTACTAAACAATGTTCAACTTGTTTGTGAGAAGGCAGGTTTGCCTACTCCTGTCCCTCAGGAAGAGATTTTCAGCTGTGGTGTTGATATGTCTACAGGTGTCTTCTAACCTAGTTCCTTCATCCTCTAACCTAGGTGCCTTCTCTATGGACATGACACTTAGCAGTAGGCAGCAGAGAAGCTGGAATACTTGTAAATGTTTTACATGCTGTGAGAAAACTTGGCATTTTAAATAATTTCTTTGTGAAAGAACATTAGGAAACATTTTACAATCCATTGCATTTTTTTAAGAAAAAAAGTCTCCCAATGATTTTGCTCTCTTCTTGCTCTCCTGCATCTCAGCTAGTATGAACAGTATGATAATTTCCACTTTTGTTGTGCTGTTTTTAATGAATATGACTCTCTGGGAGTCCTTACTCCTGCTTGCCAATGATCTCCAGACACACCTAGAACATAATCGTTGATTGGTTATCATTCATCTTCTCAACTGATCAACATTCAGTCTGAATTTTGAAATGGCAGGACATTAATTTAATATAATGTAAATTAATGTAATATAATGTAATGATTAAGGGACTGGAACATCTCATACGAGAAGAGACTGAGTTGGGCCTGTCTCTGGAAAAGAGAAGACTGAGAGGTGATCTGATTAATATGTATAAGTACATCAAGGGGGAATGTAGGGAGGAAGGGACCATGTCGGGAGGAAGGGGCCAAGCTCTTCTCACTGGTGGCCAGTGATAGGACACCAGAGTGATAGACACGCCAGTGATAGGACACCAAGAGGCAAGTGGTGTAAGTTGCAACACAGGAGGTTCCATCTGCAGGTGAGGAGGAACTTCTTTCCTGTGAGGGTGACAGAGAGTGGAACAGGCTGCCCGGGGAGGTTGTGGAGTCTCCTTCTCTGGAGGTCTTTAAAATTCACCTGGATGCCACTCTGTGCCATATGTTCTAGGTATCCCTGCTCGAGCAGGAAGGTTGGACTAAATGATCTTTAGAGGTCCCTTCCAACCTTAACCTTTCTGTGGTTCTGTGATTCAAATTATTCAAATATATCTTAATATCTAAATACCCAAATATCTTAACTGCATTTTTACAAGAAGATCACATGTTTTTGATGTTAAACCAACAAAATGCACCAAAAGCCCCAGGAAGAGAAAAAGTTCTTTTTGGCTATTGAGGAACTTCTCTAGCACAAGCCATCTTGAAGAGACAGCAAGATCTCAAGAATACCAAGAGAGAAATGAAGACTTTGTCCACTTTAGGATTTCTGATTTAGTTTTCAAGTGAAAAGGGTAAAAGAGACTGAAACGGAATAATGTGAAAATTAAAGAAAGGATTCTCACAGTCAGCGTCACTGTTCCACTGTGGTTTCTCTGCTACTTTTGTAAAGGAAGACAGACTAGTCCATATAGAAATAGTCTGTAGTCCCTATAAAATTGCCTTCTACATAATGTGATAGAATTGGGACATGTCTAATTTCCTAATGGCTTCACAGAATACCTAAGTCTCAGGGGAACATAGAAGTCTGGGGAACTTTCCTGTAGTAGTGAAGGCTAAGAATTTGATATCTCTAAGTAACTCACCTTGAACATTAGCAAAGATGAGATTCTTTCAGCAGATTTCCATAACTTGTATATAAACTGTAGAAACTCTAGCAACTGAATCAAAAGAAACTGTAGGAAGGTTATCTTTACTGGATGTATTCTTTGTATATCATATGAAATTCTATTATTAGTAGAAGCTATACATACACTTCAAGGAGGATAGTCAGTTCATATGAAATAGGAGAGAGAGAGGGCTGAATTCCTAACTTAGAGCAAAGGAGGAGGCCATCTGTTACAATTTTTAGCAATAACAATAATAATGTCCCTAGTGTTACAAGCAGCAAAAAGTTGTAATTGACCCATAAAAGTGAGGTAGATTCTAGAATTCTTTATTACAAGCTTCAAGTATTTGAAACCACATTTCATTAATAGGTATACTCCCACTATGCAGAAAGATAATGAAGCTAATTTCCAGAAAAACACTGTGGGACAGTAATATTCACTGAATGCACAAGATTAGTAGGCAGCTATTAGTAATGGAGCACTGTTAAAAACAATAAGAGATGCCAATATAAAGCCAGAATAAGAAGAATGAACTTACAATGCTTTGAAGAGTAAGTATGGTATCTCAGAATGTTGTGTCCTACTCTGCATATACATCAAACTGTACCGTAAAACCCTGTGTACCAGTTGGAGATTGTATCCTGGGGAGACCAGCACAGCCAGTTCCTTAGCACAGTTAGTGCTTAAGACAGGCAAGGCCTCAAAGGTTTCAATGTTCTAGATAAAGCAGTGATGACCAACTTCTGCTGGAACAGAAAGGCAGTTTTCCTGAAAAATCCTCTTCATGAAGCAATGTGTGGATCCGTCCCTACTGTATGCACGCCTGTTTCACATGCTTTTGCTAATATTTTGACCTCTTAATACTTGCTTGTACTTTAACACTCTAAATCAAGCAATGCTAGATGTGTTAAGCAAATTTCATGTATATAAATTAAAACCAGTCCATCTCTACATTTGGATGATCACTGAGGATCATTTTAGTGAGTCCTAAGCTCCAGCTTCCATATCAAAGAGCAGCAAAGTCGAATAGTATCACAGAAAAACAAAATTTGTGTCACTGTAATGAAGTATATTTTAGAATATGTGCAGATTTAAATTAGAACATAGACTTTAAGCCAATCTATTCTGCTTACGGTTTTGATCTGCCTAAAATAGTGAGGAGGAAGCAAAAATACTCTTAAAACAAGTACATTTTTATCAATAGCAAGCCTACTGCATTTCAAAAATGCGTTAGTTTCAGTTAATGTGCCCTGGCTGTTAAAGAAATATTTAAACCATCTTTCAAGGATTTAAATGAAAATTGACTTCTATGAATACCAATTGGTTTACTTCAGTGCATCCAACTGTGACAAAGAAGTTGTAGGAGGAGAAGTAAATCAGACAGAATTAAAATATGTTTGTTTTGAGAAGTGACTACTGATTTCAGTGAAAAGCCTTTTAGGGCTGAGTGAAACAGTGGTGAATATTTGCTCATTTATTTAAACCATATTCTTTAAATGTGTCAGTATGCTGGTTCCACTGTTAATGAAATGAATTCAATTAAATAGATTCTGCAAAACCATGTCAATTAGAAAAATTAAACTGGCAACAGTAGTGTAACACCTAAGTCTTTGATGCAAAAAGAATAATCCCATTGAAATTGATAAAATAAGCACAGAATAAATCCCGAGTACTGGATAGAATATCAATACATTGAGGAGATATGCTGGATGTACAGTTTGCATATGTTTGTAGTGAATTGTATATAATTGTGAGTGGCAAATAAGCATGGTACTTGAGCATGTCTGTAATTTACTTGACAAACCCAGATAGGAGATGCAGATTTTCTCCTGAGGATTTTCAGATCACGTGCACTGAAGAAGAGAAGAGGAAAGGCATGAAGGGCAGAATTATGCAATAAATCATGTCTATGTAGTGTTGTATCATATTATTATCTTACTCTTTTATGTAGTTCTAAATCTATTCTTAACTTTTAGTGCTTTTGGCTATGTTTTTTATATAACTTATCTTTAATAGACACAAGTAAAGTTTGTTACACAGCCATAAGCAAAAGGCTTAATAGAGAGAGGAGTAGATTGTCCCTGCAATCTCCCTACACTTTAAGGCCAGAGAAGTCACAGCTGTGATTTAGACAAGGTCTTCCCAAGACAGTTCTGCACATACAAGCAGCATCTCTTTACTGTGTGAGCACAACTTGCTCCAACCATATCTCCTTTGAGCGCAATAAGGAGCTCAGGGTCAAACTTTGTGCTGCTGAATTCAGGAAAGCTCTGATTTATCCATATAGTGTAGAAAGCTCAAAGAAACTGATGAGGAATGTGCTTGAATAAATTTGTTCTCATTCTCCAAGCTCAGCTACCTGACTCCATAGCTGTATCTCCTAATCAGAAGCTTCCAACCCCATTTCTCATCTGATAGGGTCCTTGCAAAGGGATTTGTGAGTAGCAAGGAAAATATTTCAAGGAATGAGTACTTCGCGTGATAAGAACTTCTGTTTTGTTTTTATTCAAGACAGAGGTGTCTGATCCGTTTTTAAGATTAAAGAATAGTTGTTTCAAATTGAGATATCTGTCTTGTGTATCTGCAGAGTTCTGTGGTGCATTTTGCATGTTTGAGATCATGTTTCTCACCTGATTTATCTCTTCTGATATTTTAGTTGTTGACATGGCTAATCTATTAGTTATTTAAAGAGAAACTTAGTATCCTTCAAGTGTCACTTTGAACAGACTGCATTTTCTAGTGAAAATCAGATATTAACTGGCTGTACTCATCTAGTCTGACAATGCAAATGTTTTTCTGTAGTTCTTTTTTTGCACTCTTTGTCATCAAGCAAATAACTATTCCAGCTCCTGAACTACTTGTTATTCTCGACTGGATCTCAAAGCATCAAAATACTGTCTTATAACATACACTATTGTAAAAGCAGATATTTGTCATATACCACAGGCTTCCTTGTAGTTTTCAGAGTCTCTCCCTGGTCTCCTGTCTGATAGTAATTTCTGGTGATGCAGGTAGATGGAATCAGACATGGATATATACCTATATAATATCTGTATAGATAATCTATCTTTATATACATAAAAATATAGAATCTTTATAAAAAAGATATAAAAATATAGAAAATCTTTATATACATAAAAATATAGAAAAGATTCTATGAGAGTAGAAATATCACTGATAAGTAATACATAGATGATAAATGAGTGCCTTGATTTTGTATTTGTCACATACCATTCTTTCTGTACAGCAGTAGATCTTTTCTTAAGCAAATAAAACTTTAGAGAGCTGCATGGGCAGTTGTTTTGTCTAGCTTACCAGTATGGCACTATAAAGTTTTCTTTTTACCCAGAAGTCTTTTTTTCTAAAAAAGTTCTTTTTGCTCCCACATCCCTTCTCTATAGAGTATCATCTCCTTGCCTACACAGTAATAAAATAACTGAGCAGCTATTAATGAAATGCAATATGCATGTTAGAAGAAGGGTCTCTTCTCATACTGAGAAGTTGATCTGTTCTGTAACATCTTCTTTTCCAGATGGCTACACAGAATGTGCTGTTGGTTTGACTCAGTAAAGATTTTATAATGTATTTTAATCTGACAACACAATTGCCTAGATCATTCTTACAGATATATTTCTTTAAGTCAAATAAATATATTTAACAGTGCCATATCATCTGAATGTACTTTGAGAAAGCCACAGGCTTCACAGAATCACAGAATCTACAAGGTTGGAAGGGACCTCTAGAGATCATCTGGTTCAACCTGGTCCAATCTGGTCCAGCAGGCACACCTAGAGCAGGTGGCACAGGGCGGCATCCAGGCGAGTTTTGAAGACCTCCAGAGAAGGAGACTC
>JAUBOD010000006.1:638833-678717 GCA_032353885.1 Nothura maculosa
ATTTATACATGTTAATAAGATCCCCTCTCAGCCTTCTCTTCTCCAAGCTGAATAGGCCCAACTCACGCAGTCTCTCCTCGTACGAGAGATGCTCCAGTCCCTTAATTATCTTTGTAGCTCTCCGCTGGACCCTCTCTAGAAGCTCCACATCCCTTTTATACTGGGGGGCCCAGAACTGCACACAGTGCTCTAGGTGTGGCTTAACCAGAGCTGAGTAGAGGGGCAGAATCACCTCCCTCCACCTGCTGGCAACACTCCTCCTGATGCAGGCCAGGATCCCGTTGGACTTCTTGGCCACAAGGGCACACTGCTGCCTCATGGTCGTCTTGTCATCCACCATGATAGTGGTGAACGAGTTCTGCAGAAATGAGATATATGGAGTCTGACACAAACACTGCAAAGTACTTTATCTTTTCACTAACTGTTCTTCATTTATTTCCTAGATGAATGAAAGCAAATGTTTTATTAATGTTTTATCAAATTTATGAGAGTAAAAAGAGGTAGAATCATAATAGGTTGCCCATCTGTAATATCCTTTTAGGTTGTTCCAGTTTGCACTTTTACTACAACACGGGTAGGAACTTTGGGAATGTGTTCCTCAAAAGTAGAAATACACATCACAGATGAAATTCAGATCTGAATAACATCAATTGATAACACACCTTCATGCTTTAAATTTACAGCAGTCATAGCATTTTACATTTCTTACATTCTGTTTGTGGGTAAATCTGCCAAGCAGTGTTACACTGTTGTCAATCTCAAGTTCAGGAAAGAGGGTTTTCCTCTTGTCCCTGAAGGAACTGGAAGATTCCTTGTGCTAGTAGGTTCTTGGAAATTTGATCCAGAGGAAATCTCTAGATTGCCCAATCTGACTATTCCATTATGAACCACTGACTCTGTTGAGCTTTGTAATTTATGCTTAGCTTAAGCATCTTTTCCATGTTTTTCATCCTCTACTGTCACTTGAGTGAACTGCAAAGATATAAAACTCACCACTTCATTGAATATTTTTTTCCAGTGGTTAGTCACTCTGTTACAAATTTGTTCTTTATTTCTAATTAGTAATTTCCTAGCATCAGTTTTGAGTATCTGGTGTTACTGAGGTGAACACCTTCTAGGGCTCTCCATCTTTTCGTGACATAATTGATTTTTCATGAGCAGCACAAAGTAATGCTGAAATTACTCCAGAAAAACAACAGGAGATGTGTTGGAGCAGAATATCTTCCTGCAAGGAATGAAGGTAATTTTTTATCCTATTTATTCTAATATTTTATTGAGCTTTGCACCAGGTTAGTGGATACTCTTTAACTGTGACTTCCTCAGAGGCAGCACATTGTTAATGCTAATACAGAGAAAATATATTAATCATTTGGCCTGTGGCGCACTCTGCTCTCATTCTCTTCCTAGCACATTTTCCCATTTCTCAACGGGATGATAATTGACATGCAATTTCACTCTCTCTCTGATGTTTCAGGCACACATAATCTAGATCTCTGTTCCATAAATATGGACTTGTAAAACTGGAGTCCCCAAATTGCTCTAGGCCTCCTATGCACGTAGGTACAAGTAGTGTGTGTATGTAATCTCACTTTATTGGCATATATACATGCAGACGCTCTTGGGCACTATGTCTTGTTCAGATAATAGTGTTAGTTGATACCAGCAGTTGATTTACAGGATCTTTTGATATTTCCATTGAATGCATTATTTCTACACTTTATTTCTTCTTAAGTATTTGATCTTTTGCTCTAACTATATATATTCTCATTTGGAACTGAATAGGATTTTGTAGACCAAAACTCAAGGAATAAATGAGATACTTTCAGATTCCATCAGTTTTAATTATTTTAATTATTTATTAAAAGAAAGGATATTTCAACAATTCCTGTAGACTCACATTAGAGAAAAATAATGTTTTGCAAACCCCCAAAGTAAATGATTTTTTTCATATTCTTTTCTTTTTTTCATTATTGAAACTATTACCTAAATTTAATATTGTTTTCCATTATGAGAAAGGATTGTTGATACAAATGCATCGCACTTCCAGCAGCCTATTAGCACTGTTGCATGTTGCACAGATCTTACATGCCATCAACATAACTGCATTGTGGGTAGTACTGTTAAACCTGGCTATTATGAGCAGAATATCAGTAGAAAGAAACAGTTGCATTTGTCTTGGTAAAGTTAAAGTTTACTTTGAGGTACACCCATTAATTATATTGTATATTGAATGACAGACCTTGTAGGAGCAAGACAGCCCTTTCTGTAGTTTGAAAACATACTGTTTTCTGTTCTATGAAAGATAATTAGTAGCTTGTCCATCTTAATAAAAGTACTGGGTATTTTTGTTTTTTTTTTTCAAGTCATGAGGAATATGCTAACAAAATTTTGATTAAAATATCCATTTCAAAAAACTCAGAATCTGAATGCAACCCCTTTAATCTTTCTCACTTGCCTTGATACCAGACAGTATTGTTCTATGTGTGGGTGGATGAAAAAAATGAGTTTTGGTGAAGTCTAGATAGAATGTTAAATGTCAGTGCTATATTGGAAGTGCCTTTATTATTTGTGATAGCTTGTCTGGTCTCAAATAAAGCAAAATTATTCAAAACATCTTAATAAAAGTATCTGTTTGTCTTTCCTCTGCTAAATGGTAGCTTATTGATTTCTTCACTGTGCTATTACAGTAGCAGAATTTGAAATGTTTTGAAAACATCCCTTAGAGCCACACAACAATAATTAACAGCATAGCAAATGCTGAGCAGCAAGTAGCTGATAATGACAGAGTCTAATGTCGACTGAATGCAATTAATCATGGATACTACCCATAGAGCTTAGGATTTATTCTTGATTATTATAAAGCACTGATGAGGTCCCCTCTCGATCTTTCACAATGTATGTATTAAGAGTATCTCTTCTCCATAAGCAGAAGAAAGCAGAAGGAATGCTTTGAGACTTGTATTTCTTCATATGTTTGCTATCACTCCATTATGCAGTTAGTGACTAGTATTCTCCTAGGATGGCAGTATCGTAGAGAAGCAGCAGCGGTTCATCCCTCTAATCTTTCCAGCAGGCAAGACAACAGGCAATATATATGCATAGTTCCAAAGTGACAAATAAGTGCCAGCATTTTGATAGGGGATACCTTTACCCAGCCTAAAAACAACTTGCCCATCTTTGCTTAGGGTAAGCAACCATGATCAGCACTGTGTGCATACTGATGGCTTCATAATTCTTATAGAATTGAATTCATTCTTTTATTTCTTTGTTGTTACTACCATCTTGTTCCACTTGATCAATCCACTCTAATAGCTGTTTGGCACTTGACAAGTGACTAGACTCTTAACCCTAGAGTGAGTTCAGAACAAGTGAGAGGGCATAGGATTTTGTCATGTTGCAGCACACTTCCAGTCAGACCTGAAACTCTTCACGGATGAGTAAAGAACATCTCAAAATTCAGAATTATATATCTCCAGACTCAGTTCAATTTCAACTCATAATGTCACCTCATCCCAAAAAATAAAGCAGTGACTTTTTATTATTTGGGATTTTATGGTTTGTTTTCTTTTTCTTTTTTTTTACTTTTAACCATGTGGTTATAGGTATGCATTCCTAGTCCTCAAAGGAGTTTACCAACGAAAAAACATCCATATGTTATCTTCTGTGTTCAAGAAAGAAATGCTTATCTGTCTGCTTTGTGTTTAAATTCAGAATTAAATCTGAAGGAATCTCCACTGGCAGTTGATGAAAGATGTGGTCATTGGCAGATTCAAGAATCTTAGGAGCAGTCACACTACACAGTTAAAGAACTTCCTGCATATGGCAAATAAAACTTATTGCTAGAACTTTACTGTTCCTTATTGGTCATCAAAGAATTCAGAATTTAACTTTAGTGAATAAAGGCAAATGATCTTCACAAGCTTGAAAGAGAAAAAAGTGCTTCTTAGAGGGTAATGTTGATATGTGTGGAAGAGTTCTGAAGAACCAATTCTCAAGTCAGGTTGCCAAAACTCCATTAATGTTAATTAATGTTAATAGGAGTTTGACACAGTGCTACAAAATCTGATACCTCTTTCTTACTGCTGCCATCCACTCTTTTTTTAATGAAGTAAATTTGTCAGATGAAAAGATACCTATTTAGTGCATGGGTGGTAATTAAAAATTCTATAGATCTTTCCATAGAAGATCCTTCTCCCAAAATCTTAATCAGCTGGTATGCATGACTTTTTCAATACTTCTGCATATTCAAGTGGATTTACTGTGGTTATTCATTTGTTGACTGAAATAGTTTTTGGATATTATAAGCTGTGAAAAAAATCTTTGAATTGATTATATTCCAAAAATAGCAGGATGTTCTTTATTCATCTGAGATATTTATGCTTTTAGGCATGAACTTGCAATTTAAAATGGCAGGAGATATTTATTAGTAATTAATAATACTAGCAAGTGAAATTGCTATAGAAATGGCACAAGTTTAAAGCAAGTTGCTAAGCTGGATTTAAATATTAGACTATGGAGAAAAGCAATACAAGGTGCAAATTTTTCATCTTTCTCTTTAAAGAAGTTGAAGTTGATCTACTGCTGTAGGGGAGTCCATTTGCCTGGAGGGGTCTCCACAAATTCTGTTTCTGTAAAGTAGGCAGGTCTCTTTCATTTAAGCATCTAGGAAACAAACAAACAAAACATATTTTGTTTTCCAGAAAGATAATCTACTGAAAAATCCCTTGTGCCTCCAATAAATAAATAAATAAAAAGAAAAACCAATAGAACTGAGCTAAACAATTAATCATTGTGCTTTGAGTAAGCAGAAAATTTTAATAATGCATCATTTTATTTAATTTTTTTTCTAGGATGGTATTTGTCATGTTCCATTCTGGGCTAATTATAGTAGAACACATCTATAACGCAAAAGAAATCTGGAAGTTGAAATGATCTTTTTTGTTCCTATCACACACCTTTTCCTGTCCTCTTATTTTTTATTGCATTCATTAGTATATTACATCAAATAAAATCCATAAAACTTTATATTGATAGATTTAATTTTATAAAAGATTTTCATTATACTTGTAGTTATGATCAGCATATATGTACATTTCAAAGAATCTGAGCTGTCCTTAGCTGAAAACAGGCAACAAGAGAAACCAAAGTACATTTTTTGGGTTCAAAAATGCTTTGTATAGTCTCTCCTTCACTATAAATTCTGAATTATTTTTCTGTTTAGCTATTCTAATATAGATAAACCTGCTGCTTCAGAGTTTTCTGTATATCTAATTTAAAATATTTTGTATCAAAGAAATACTATCTGAGGTGAAAATTAGTTTAAATGATATTGCAAATGCAAATTCCTGACAGACATCTTTACTAAAGTAGAATCAAATGCAACATTATGGAAAACAGCAGGGCTATCCCAGCATTTTGCACTGCATGTATCCTTTTCATTTTTAGTCCTAAATGCATTGAAGTCTATTTGTTTTGAAATTGATATTAGTGGAAGCAGGATTGGTCTCATACTTTTTTTCTTTTGACTTAGGCAGCAGCTCAAGTTTTATTTCATTAATGGTCCTGGATTAAATGTTTCCCTCGCTTTTATGAACTTTACAAAGATTTCACACAATGATCAAAAATAATTATCTATCATTGGAAAATTAGTGAATTAGACAAAGAATCTATATTTTTTGATTAAACTGTACTTGTGTAAGTATTCATTTATTGTTCTAGCACAATCCTGAATATCTTCAGCTAAATGCAAATTGGTTACAATGCCTTTTTTTTTTCTTCCAGTGATACTATATGTTCATTTAAATGAAACTTAGAATATTTTTTTCATCAATTATGTAACATCACTCTAAGACATATAAAAAGAGAACTGTTTGTTCAAAACAAGAAGTGAACAGTGGCATATTGTAGTTTTATTTATATTTTTTTCTGCTCTTATCACCCACTATCAGTGTTTGTTTCATGTCTCCCCACCAGAGAACAAATGCTAGGTTAGCAACAATGTTTTCCATCATTTACTGCCTCACATAGGAAAAATGTCCCTTAACTTCTATGACAGTGGCTGCTGTGAGTCTGAATTAATGACTGTATGTGTGTTATATTCATGATGGACATTTAGTCTTCCAGGTATAATTTTCTATAATGAAAAGTCATTTTATTTCCAGCTGAATAGGCACTCTATCATACTACCTAAGTCAAACAAAGTTATTATTTGTCTTTTTGCCAAGTTGTACAGTACAGAAAGGTCATATTTTTAATAGCTTTGTACTCCATGGTAATCAAATTTGTAAGCCTGGAGAAATAAACTACTTGAATATATCAGTGTTTTCTGCACATGTTTAACCACTGCAGTTCTGTTTTTGTGCTGTCTTCTATAATCCCTCCCTACTGCAGTAGCAGAACGGGCTATGCCTTACTGTTATCTTGGTTATTAGTTTTGTGCAGAAAGGCATAATATGCTAATCATAAAAGACTAGAGTTACCTAATTTGGGTTATTTCTGTTAAACTCTAGTTTTGAGAAGTAAACCTAAGATGCTGTTCCAATCCTATATTACCTGGTAGACAAATGATATCATATTACTGCGAACCTGGGAACATGTAAGTGTTAATAAGTTGCTAAAATTAACAGTAATTAGAAAGCAACCTGCTTTTAAAAGTCTTTTTTTTTTCCTGTTGCCTGGGCACTGAATTTGTGGGACATGGATGCTGATTACATGCAAATGAAATTTATTAGGCTTTCTTGTGTTTCATTTGTAAAATCATCTTTCCCTGTTGTGCCTCAGGAGCAATCCAGCCTGGTTGTGGTTCAAAAGCAGCAGCAGGCCAAAGGGGAGCTATAAAACCTCAAAAAGTCTGGATGAAAAGAAGCACTAAGTCTCAGTAGCCTTTAGTCAGCAGCCTTTAGTATGGGAAGCTAAATCTTGCATCAGCACATAGCTTGTATCTGTTTTTAATCACTGCTTAACTGTGACTTTTTTGGGGGGAAGGGGGATTATTTTATAATAACAGTATTTAGGAACAGACATAGAGGAAAGGTACAATCTGTCTGGATAGAGGAGATGTGATATTAATATGTAACTCAATGGCAGGGAATTGGGGCTGCCCAACAGGACAGTTAAACAATGTTGGCGATTAATATTTTGTTGGATGACAAAGAGTGAAAGCTAGTCACAACGGCCACATTACTCTGGTGACAGTGTCCTTCCTGATCACTGTTTTTTCTTGACCCTTACTTTTTGTTTCTTTCTTGAGTTTTACCTTGCATGCAATTTGGTAGCCAAACTCTGAAGTCACACAGCCTTTGTCAACCTTTTGTGCCTCCAGATTAGGGAGACATTCAAATTACAGAATTCTAACCATTACTTTAAATATTCTTTATCTGATATTTAATTGCTAAAAAAGTTATTTAATCTCAAGAGAAAGTCTAAGCAATATTGTCATGGAGATAGAAATCATCCTCACATGCTGGAGATTTCCATGCTATAGTGCACTGCAAGAACTGTGGTTTATATTGTGTCTACACATACACACTTTAAAAATGCAACTTTATTTTAAACCCATTTAATTTAAACCCATTATTTAACATTAAAGTGATCTACATTGGATTTAGCTTGATTCACTTTAGAAGTGTCCAGAATTTTAATGCGGTGTAATCCACTTGAAAAGTCATTACTATCCTGTCTAGTGTTTGTTTTCTGATAAAAAAGACAGATCTTTTTTTTCAAATTGGTGTTTCCATAAGCTTTAGAAAAGAAGCAACAAGTTTTATGCTGCTGAATAGTTCTTGCTTAGCATAGTACTTATGTATAGTATATACATAAAGTTGCATAGTGTAGGATTTAGTATAGATGTTTTTGCTAAAATAGCAGTGAGACATAAGCCCTATCCTTTTTTTTTATTTGTTTTTAAGGAGGACATATGTTTCTGTGCCAGTTTATTTTGGGGTAAATTCCAGCCTCAGCTAATTATCACCAACTAATTTGTATCATCTCAGAAAATGAGATTTAACTAAGCAGAAATATTGACAAATTCTTAATGTATGCCATCACGCATCACAAAATTTTAACATATATTAATTGAAGGGTGTCATTATCGTAATTGAATTTGAAGTTCCGTGATACTATATTTCCATATCCCTAATAAGGTCACTATCATCTTAATGATGACTGGGCACTGAATATGAGAAATGGTTGAGATATTGAGACCCTGTTGCATACATATACAAGACAAGATTTTTCCACTTAAAAATAGAATTTAATTGCATAAATTTATTCTAATAAGAGAGATTTTAGGATGGAAATGAAATGATAAGACATTTTTTCCATAAAAAAATGTGAAAGCCACTTCCTGATGTCTCTTTACAATAATGAATTAGATTTCTGAGCAAAGCTTTGATTTGAGGAAGTAAGGACTAATTTTTTATAGTTCATCAATCCAGTAAGGGTTCCTGGCTTTCACCAGATCTCTGTAGACAGAGAGGATGTGTACAGTCAAACAAATAGCCTGTGACACTAGCACATTGCTTGTGTGACAGTTCCATTTCAGATGAAGTGATTTATTGTCCATTTGCAGGAGATATTATGGACAATTTTCATGTATGACTTAAACCACAACAAGAAAAAGT
This sequence comes from Nothura maculosa, assembly GCA_032353885.1. Taxonomy (NCBI): domain Eukaryota; kingdom Metazoa; phylum Chordata; class Aves; order Tinamiformes; family Tinamidae; genus Nothura; species Nothura maculosa. The sequence continues at coordinate 647,455 of JAUBOD010000006.1, forward strand.
AGCTTCAAAAATGTCATCTCGTAGGAGGGGTAGGCTTTGACTATGCTTTATTCTTTGATAAACATTTGAAAGCAAATATTTTCGAAAGTCTTTTGGAATAAGTTTTGAGATGGCATGTCTAGATATTTCAAGTTCTGCTGTTTCTCTCCAAAGTTTTTTGATAATCTGTTTGTTATAAATCTATGTTTTATATCTGAAATATATGTGACATCTTTTCTTTTTCCCCTTGTTTGGTACTTGCTCCTCTCTCCTTTGACCAGTCCCTCAGGACAGTTGAAGCCCTGAGACTTCAACTATGGGACACCACATACTCTGGTGTCATTACAGTGCAACCACATACCCTGGTGTCATTACAGTGCAACCAGCCAGGCAATTGGACTGGGATGGCAATATTCTGAAGGACCTCCTTCTGGTGTTTCCCAGTCTAGGCTTCTATTTTTATGAATGTCATTGTCAACTAAATAAGATAGAGGTCTTTGCTGTGTCAAGGGATCTCATACAATCTCTCTGTGCATTTGATATCTCCCGTATGGCAGCTGGAGCAGTCAGACAAGTGCTACTGCCCTCCTATTTTGCCATTGGGACTGCTGCAATCCACATAGCATGTTCTGTGAAGTGATATATTAGCCTTTTTGCATAAAAATCACCAAGACATAGTCCCAGTATAGCAATGTGAAGCTCTGGAAGACCGAGCTTTATTTTGTTGTCCGGAAATGATTTTCTTTTAGCTCAGGAATAGGCAAATTCTGCATGATTATGCTCTAACTCATAAGCAATGCGCTGACTGGACTCTGATAATGGTAAAAGTGGTGGAAAGTGGTGAAAGTGGTGAAAGATTGCCAGTGGTCTGGCAGTCACTGAGGCAGAAGATAGGAAAAGAAAATGAGCATTAGCTAAAGTCAGTAAAGAACTAAGCAAAGCTATGGAAATGTTAAATTCTAAATGACAGCATATCTTTTTTATATTCTCTGTAATGTTAAACAAGGGATGTATCATTGGAAAGGCAGGTTGACTGCGAAAACATCAGTTAAGCTTGAATGGACATATTCAATGACCATAAAATTCACTAATGCATAAATCCCAAATTCTGTATGATATAATGGGAGGGCTAGTATTGATTTTTGTGCTGCTTTTCTGTGGTCTATAGACATAATCTCTATCTCTTTAAAGAATGTTCTTCAGGAGAACAATAAAAACAGAGATCTGAGTAAAGCAAAGAGTTGTAAGGTAAGCACAGAGACAAATACTGAGGGATATCGTCTCAGAGTCCCATTTGGAAGGAAAAATCAGGAGGCTTTGTGTTTATTTTATGATGAAAATCCATACAGTCAGCAGAGACTTGGGATCCAACGCTATTGGAGAGAATGAGCATGTGGCCTTGCCTCTACTAGCTGCACAATTTCAGTCTTAACATTTTAACAGTTTCTGTTGTTTATAATATGCAATATAATGCATGTACCTAGTATGTAATATAATCTGCATTCATTGTCTGTATGCAGCCCGATACAGCATGCTGGGGTGTGAAAGAAAAATGCCAAAACCATGTCTCCTATCTGCCTTTCCTGGGAGCTGGGTGGAAAAGGACATTAGCATGAACTATCTGATCTCTTTTAATGAAATATCAAGAACCAGTTCTGCTGTAGGGAAATTTTCTGCTCTGTCAAATGAGTGTTCAGTGCATATTACAGTCTTAACTCATGTAAAATACGTGGCACATAGGATTTTTCGTATGTCAAGCATGGTCTTCTTTGCTGTGTCTAGTTTGGAGCATATTTTTGAACTAATGGCTTTTGTGCTGCTCCAACACCAATTTTGGGAACATCCAAGTCCCAAGAAATAATTATGGAGTAATGGAAAGGGAAAAGAGGTGGAATGATGAAGGATATAGATAAATATTGAAAGGCAGGTGTGTAACTAATTTTCCATAGTGACAAATCTTTAGTTCTGTGTAGTATTAAAGACAGAGATCAAATCCATTTCTAATGTTTTTTACACAACAGCATTAGGCAATTCTCTTAAAAAAGAAAAGCAAATGTTATTATTTAGAAAACGACCCCCCCAAGCATTGAGAAGGGCTGAGTTTACACTACTGAGCAGCTAAATAGCTAATTGCTTGCCTTTAAAAAGACTGATAGATTGCATGATAAAGCAAGTGATGCGTATTTAAACCAAAAGAGAAATCACCTAATGCTTGTTTAATTGCATTCATTTGTATAGTGAAAGAAATAAGTTATTCTCTTAGGATTTAAGCAGCATTCTGTAACTTAGGGCAACTAAGAGTACAAATTCCAGCCCAGCAAAAAAAAAAGTGTGAGATCCTGGAACAAATTGTCACACTCTAAAATAAAATATTTGAATGAAAGAAGAGAAATGTGAAATCTGCTGTTAGCCAGAATCAAATTCAAATGTGGTTGTGAATGTGCTTCTAATTGTTTGGATCATGCAAGGTATTACTGGTACAAAGAACAAGAGCTGTGTGGAAGTTAAGTACTGTTGTTTACAGGCATCTGAGAAACACATGGAGTAACAAAATGGAAAAAGAAGAACAAAGAAAGGGTGAGGGTGGCAAGGTCTCTTGTGCTTAGTTTTCCTTCCTTTTCTTTTGAAGTATTTATATTTCAATGCTGAGACAGCAAAGGGTTAACAACCAAAGACAAAACCCGCTGTGACCGTCAGGTCTCTGTGCAATCATCAGCAGAACTAGCTATTCTAGCCAATTTAATAGCTTGAAAATGAACTCATTAGTGGTCTTTTATCAGTGGAAAAAAGTCTATTAAATCCGGATGTGTGAAGAAGCAATACGGAGGCTCATTTCCATCCCACTTGTGACCTGAACAAATCAGAGAAATGCTTTTCAAGGAACAGGGTCAGGCTTGACTGCAATAAGATATTTTCTATACAGAGCACCCAACTTGTATCTTTCCTTCAAGTTTCTGATGCAGTTAATTTTAATTTACAGTCTATTTGTCGCTCCCTTCATCTCTCCCCTCATTCCCTCCTTGATACCACTGTCATCCATAAACATGGTGTTTATACTTTATAAAGAGAAAACTTATCACAGTCTATTGGGTTTCTTGATACCTGCCTTGTGGTAGTCCTCAGACCAGTCTGAACTCCATTTCTCGTTATCCAAGCCAGTCAGTAAAGATTACAATCCTCATTGGTAAACCAAGGCCTGTACCAAAGCAGCACTGGGGATCTAGCCAAAGCTACAGTCAAAGGCAGAGCATGCTAGAGCCTGGCTCCTGCCCCTTTGGCATATAGAAAACCAAGTGTGAAGGCTTTGTTATGTGCATTCATAGAAACAAACAAAAGCATTACTTATTGGAGGTTTTTGGAATCAATTCCAATGATCATTTCTAGTGATTCCAATGGTTATGGAATTGTTATGGGATGATTTCTTACAAGTTCTGTTTCCATATTTTTTGTTTCTAATGAGATTCTCAATGCTAAGAAAACTGATACTAAAATTGAAAGTTTCAGTCAGAAAGGGGTAAATCTATGGGATACTGGTGTTTTACAGCTTGCTTGCTTTTAGAAGCAGTCCACAAAGAGTTTCAAATCTTTAGCCTCACCTACAGAACAATGTTCAAACATCATTGTCAACAAAAAGATTCAAAACTTGTGTCATGTCTTGGCATGAATGAGTTAAATATATTCATAGGAAAAATTATAAAACCAACTTCTTCAGACACTTCTGAAATACTGCATTCCATAACAGATGATATTCCATTTTCTATCAAAATGTACATTATCACTATGTATATAGTAAAATAACACTGTCTTCAGCACTGTATGAGAAAGACTGTTTCCCTTTTTCTTTGCAACTATTTGGTCAAAAGTTAAACTCATAATGGAATTAAATTATTTTTTAAATTTAATTCCAGACATTTTATGCACATGTATTTAAACTTGCATTACTTAATAATATACTAGGATTACTTAATGGCCTCTCATCCTGCCCTGAAACATAACCCTATTATTCCAGTCTTAGCTCTCTTATGAATTGAAAATCTCAGCTATGGTAAACTCCTTTGAAATGATTCTGGGATTTTACAGTGAGTCTGTGGGCTAGTTTGAGACCACCAAACTCATTTACTATTTTCTGTTAAGCCAGGCATGAATCATTCATCTCTGGGTTGAAAATTCCCTTTATTAACACCCCCCCTAACCTCCCCCAGGTCACTCAGCTACCAAGGCAACAGCTTTCTGTGTGGAGAAACTCCATAACTAAAGCATCAGCCACAAGAAATCCAAATCTCTTAATCAGAGCAGTGACTGGTAAACCTCAGTCTGGGCACATAAGTGCTTCCTAGAAGTTTGTTGAGCTCTCTGAAGAAGCTGTTTGCCTCCGGTTGCTTTAAAAGGAGTAAAATTGGAAATAGTTTCCCAGTCCACAACAATGAACCAGAATCAGTGTTATAACTTGATTCACGTAGCCTGTGGTAGACCACAGCACTTCTGCCATTGAACAAAATATTTGGAGTTAAGATTCTGTATTTATTTAATATTTTAAGCTAAACAGGATTTTACTTCAGAAATATATTCCATCCTCTTAGGGCTTCCAAAATTTAATTTAATTCCTGTGTCTCTCTTAGAGTCATGAAAAAGAATGCAAAATTATAAGAATACATCATGTTGGAAATTATTGAACAAAAAAGGTCTTGATTTAAGGTATTAGGATTTGTTTCCTTGTGCACCAGTCTATGTGCTGCAGCAGAGATGAGCTATTGCGGAGCACTGCGAAGCAGGTACTATTATTATAGAGCATTATTCAATCTATATTCTTGTGGAAGCTTTTGACACACTGTAAATTTGTTTATAAAATTTCACTGTGCTTTGCTTAGCACATCTATAGACTGGTAGGTGTGTGTATTTGTTGCCGCAAAGTAATTTTATGTTATCTGAAGTGCTATTTTCATATTTCAAAGTCTTTCTCCACACATCACTGGGAATGTTAAGCTCTCACAAAGCAAGGAGAGAGAAGCATTTAAATAACACGTGTACAGATAACATGCTGCTTTTTGTTCTTTGTTCTTGCAAAGTATGTGCTGTACAAGAAAAGAACATGGTCACCTATCCCCTTGCTAGAGAAACTGTCATTCCTAATTCATTTATACAGAGTACTTAGGATGCCTTAAGCAAACTAAAATAGCTCTAAAGGAAAATTAATCTAGTTTGACTGAAGCAAACTTTCTTTTTTTTCCTAGAGTGTAACACATTTGTTAAAGAAAGAGGTCATACTGCTTTTCTAGGCCTATTCACAGGGACTGTTAATAAAGTCCTTTGTCTTGCCTGCGTCCTCTCTTCTTGGTTGGAGGAGAGCAACAGAGGCAGTCACCAAACATCTGTCCACATCAAAATGTCAAGTCAGATTGTACTCCACTAGTACTCAGGCCCCACTTGCATCTGACCAGCATGGCTTTAGCTGTGTGGTGTGAGACAAAATGCTGCGTGTTGTTTCTAATCCTCGCCCCCCAGAGGAAGTCAGGAGCTGTCTAACCTCACCACCATCAGCCTTGGATATGTCCTTCTAAAGAAGTGGAGAAACGAAAAGAGCAAATCCTTCAGTTCTGGGCTTGCAGACTATGACTGCAGGAAGATGACTACATCTTCCTCATGACTACGAGCAGGCTCCCAGTCATGACCCTACAGGATATTATGCTTTGGCCTTCTCTAGATGAGGCACATAGATACGTGTAACAAAGACCTTAAAGAGCATGATTTAACCTCTTCCTAGCAAGAAAGTTATTGAGGATGCACATGTCGACCAGGAAAGCCAACTCCTTCTCATTTCTCGGGGAGCCCCGTTCCCTCTTGGGAAAGGATTTTGGCTTTGTTGTTCTGTGAAACAAGTTCAAAAGTAGTAATTGCTATGTGATTTTTTTAGGAATGCTAATGAATATACTGATGCAGGAAATAGCATAACTATGCTGTAAGAAAATCTCTTGAACTTACTCTTTTTTTTCCATAAAGAAATGTAGTATGCTCATCTGAGGTCAGATAAGGGTGGTCCTTATCTGTTCCCCATCAGCTTGTTATAAATGTCAATAACACTATACTTCAAAATAGTAGCCAAGATTAATTAATGCATAATGTATCAAAATAAAAACCCTTCTTTAGGAAGTTTGATACTTTCAACAAAACTATAAAAATCTTTCTAATGTTTGTACAGTGGAATTTTATTATGCCATTGAGTAACAGCAATATCACTACTAGATTTTTTTTTCTTACCTCATTCTTACCCTACTCACACAGATCATTCAGGAGCTGTTTTTAAAATTGCAATAAATGATATAAATGATCTTGAGATTCTTTGAAGAATATAGACATTTTTCCTTTAACAAATTAAATACCAAAGGGAGAGAATTGAAAAAAAAAAGTGTCTGTCTCTTCTCCGTGCTCCATCAAAACACTGTCCTCTAGGCAGATTTTTCAGAGATACTGTCTCCTGATTGTCATCGCTTGTGTGTAGAGCAGCATCTGTGAAAAGCTGAGGCAATGTTATTTCAGCAGTCTGCAGAATACTGTAAGTATTAATACGGTCATGTAAAAATTCCTAATAAATTGCAAGAGTACTAATTGCAAGGATGATAGTAATAGTGGATAATGATGTACATTTCTGACCCCCCGAATGTCAAAATTTTTCATGTTCAGGCATTAATTTCATAAAGAATTTATAGACAGGCAGAAAATGTAGTATCTCTGTCTTTTGAGTTACTGTGGTCTAAGATATGTACTGAGTTTTGAAGAAGTTAATGCATTACTTTCTTGATTTAAAGGAATAAAAGGTCAAATTCTTACTGCAGAGATTTCTGTCTATAATGGCACATAGTTAGATAATGTAGTTTGTATTTAACTACAAAACAGTCTTAAGGTAATATTGATTTAATCTACTGAGTATGTTACAACACTTTATTAATTGCAGCAGTCACTATAAACTTGCATGTTCTACTTATTTCTGACAATGATTTTGGCATAATTAGCTCCTCCTGACTTCAGCTAACCTTTTTACAGCTGCTAGTAAGACTCAGATACAGGTCTGTAAGGTGAGTTGCTCAGCCCACAAACATGGATTGTGGGACCTGAGAAATATGGACAGACACAAGGTGCGAGCACTAAAACATAAATCACCCAAGCTTTGTATGAGGGGCATCTATGAGTGCATGCAGGTGGATGGCAGAACTGGGAGGAGAGGTCTCAGCTGCTGTATGACCATCAGCTAGGAATGGTCTTCCTTGACCTTGGCATCTGCTGAACACCCTCTCCAGGCCTCCACGGTTGTAGGGAAAAAGTAGTAAATTGAATTAGTATGAAACAGCGGATTGAAACCAGGATAAATATCTGTGCTAGTAGTTCCAGTTGTGTTGAGAGCACTTTGCATTTTTCTATGTTTCCTTCCCCCTAAAAACAGATGGACAATAATAGATGCCTGGGTAGACAAATAATATATATATACATCAATATTTATACAAATAAAAATATAAAGCACTAATTCATAAGATTCATTAAAAGATTCAGTGTGATTCACTTTCCACTATGTTATTTTTTCATTTATTCTCTTTCTTTTCCCGCTCAGTTGACTTTTAACATGTGTGAACTCCTTTGAACAAAAACATTGTTTGCACTGTTATTACTTTCATTTCTGTCTAGATGCCTGTTGTGAAGATGAAGCCCAAAGATATTTCATTAATGAAGTGTGCAAGGATGAACCAAGTGGACAAAGTACCCTTTTAATTGATTTTCATGTCTGTTGGTTACTAGGGGTGTACAGAACAGTATAGACGAATTAAAAGCTTATTTTAGCCTTACTCAAACTCTAATCTTTCTGAACACAAAAGCACTTAGCAGGTGTTGTGACACATAGCTGTCATGATGGGTCTGGAGCATCATTGGAATACAGTGCTTTGGGCTCGCCAATCCCAAGCTGATAGCGTTGGTCCATTAGCAAGTAATTTATTATCATAAAATCTGAACAGGTTAAAAGAACTTGATTAAGGTATATATGTTGCCCAGCACATGACAAATTGGTCTGATTGCATAATGCAACCACAAAATCACAGATTTCAGAGTACTTTTTGAGTTTACAGTTCATGAACTACTCTTCCTAGAGTTACATTGTGCATTTTATGCACTAGCCATATTTATGAATCTGTTCCTGTAAGCCCTAAATGCCTTCCACTCATAGTTAATTCAGGGCAAGTCAAAGTCACACACCACTAGGTTAGGAGTTTTCACTTTGTTGCTAATCCCCATCCCTGTGATCATTTGTTTTCTTATTCACCGTATGATTCACTCCACTCCATAGATTCCAGCTTCAGGAAACTCTCCTTGGAGCACTCATGTTAGCCTAACTCCTGTATGACACAAAATGTCATTTCTCCATTACACACTACATTTAGATTACTGATCAAATCTACAGGTTTTGCACTGCCTAGAAAGCTGTTCCTATTTAAAATCTGTTTTGATACTGTTTTCAAGCCTTGAATATATATAATAAACCACTTTTAGTTGGTATCTAGTGAGGTATTTATTTTCCTTGAACAAATGCTTCAGTATGTATCCCTATTCCCCTCTTACTGTAGGTTATTATTTAATAAGCTTTAATGGGCTTAGATGCTGAGATGGATAGATAGATAGATTCTCCTTTCTACATTAAATATAATGTGTTGCCATGGAGATAAGTTCTTCTCTATCTGACAAGTGACAAAGAAGCCAAAGAAGGCATTGCCAAAATAGTTCAATGATTGGAAATGTGACATTAAAAAAATCTTTTTCACATTGAGCTAAATTATGTATTTTGCTTCTCTTTCTTGCTGTTCTATTTTATCTCTTTCTGGGACCATAATTTAACATCTCTACTCCTGCTAAGAGAACTGGCAGACATGTCCTTTTGGAGTCTCTCCCAATTCTGCTCCATGAGCTGGAATACATGTTTCTCAGCAATAAAACTGGCGTTTGTCTCCCTTGTCTTTCTCTGTGCTTCCTAGTCAGTAAAGACTAAAAGGCTTTTATACTTTCCAGATACATCGACCAGTCACTTGGATTTTTCATGAGCGCACTGGCTAGGATGGCACACCAACTTGTCTCCTTATGGGCTTTACAGTCTCACTATTTTAGTTTGCCCTTAGTACTTCTCAGAAACTCTTTGCCACTGTGTCAATAACTATATTAGTTTAACAGTTTAGTTTGCTTGATTGTTTGTTTTTTGTTTGTTTGTTTGTTTGCTTGTTCTGGGGGAGGTTGCTGGTTTAATTGGTTAGATAAATTTTAAAATGTGCACCTGTTAGGATAAGGCTCTACAATCACCATTCTGCACATGTTCTGATGCACAGTGAAGGATAGGAGTCATTTTTTTTTTCTCTTGCCTTATTAAAGCAATCAGCAATACTTCCACTGACCATTTTGGTCCCCAAAATGAAAGTAAGACTGTGCCCTTCAAAACAAGAGACAAGCCACTATTCCCAGCAGTGGCTGGCAGAAGAATGGAAACAGTAGATACAGCTTACACATAAAAAAAGGGAAGGAATGATATTGTCCCTGAATGCTCTAAATTAACTGTGGACCCCAATACTAAACATAAATTCTCCAAGATTATTTTTCTTCTTTTTGTTTGATTTTGGTTTTGCTTTTGTTTTGTCTTGGTTTATTTTTACAAAGACTCATACCGGGGCTGCATCTTTCTGCACCGTCTTCCACCTTTAGAGCTGCACAATTTATTTCTTTCCATCAGGACTGACTAAATTTCATATCTTTATGTAAATACCAGCATCCTTAACAAAACTTTTGAATTAGATCAGTGCCATGGTATGGTAGGCAGAGCACTGCACAGTGAACCATTTTATCAGGAAGCCTAAAATAGCCCTCATGCCTGTTCAAAAAGCTCACTGTTCTCTTTATTGCATATTAATTTATGGAAAACATATGTATGTATGTATCAAAATATGAAAGACAAATATGTTTGTATTGCAGTGAAATGGAATACCTGTAAATATTCAAGATATCTTTTTAAATTGCTTAGAAAATTTGTGCTTACATATTTTTAGTCTTGTTTCAGTTTCTTAGCTTTTTTTTGCCTGAATATTAAATATTGCCCATTTAGTATTCTTCTATACAACAAAGTAATTGATCATCTACCTTACTAAATGCTATTTTTCTTCCCTAGCTGGATGATTTAGGTTATATGCAACTCATTTCCAACTCAGTTGCTAAATTTTCACCTCTGATTAAAATCAATATAATTTAATTGCATAATTTTATTTCATGCAATTAAATTGCTATTTATTTCAATGCAACTAAGTAGTCAATGAAGTTATTCATTTCATATATCAGTAAGTGTCTACAAAAGTGCCACTCCCTGGTATAAATGGGAATTGAGAAGGCTTGAATCAAGAAGAAAAATAGACTATAACAGTAGGAATGAGATACATCACTTAAAATGGAAATAAGAAATTTTCTGCTCATTGCATTTAGTAACTCCTGAGTCTTTTTTTTGTTTAAAATTAATCAGTTCCATGAAAATTTGCTTGTCCTGATTAGCAGCTATTCTGTCAAGACTTCTTTCAGTTATAAATGTTCACATTGGGGGATTTTTTTTCTTGAGTTTTAAGGTTTGAATATATCAACTGAAATCACTTAGTTTCACTCGGCTTCACACTAAAGCTATTAAAATTCCTGTCATTTTCTGTCTTTGCAGTAAATTAGAAGACATTAGGGAAACATTCAGTGTAACTGAGCTGAGCTTTTAAAAAGAATTTGTTTATTTCAGGATTTCTCATGAACACTTTACAGAGGAATTTTGAATATAATGGTTTCAAAAATGTGGGATACAAGCTTTCTGGAATTTTTGCACAGAGTTGTGTTGATATCCCAGATACAATATGTTTAAACATTTTGAATCCAAAATGTCTTTTCAGTTAAACACTTTAATGACAAAGCTAAATTTTTGTATGATGGTGCAGTATATTTAGAAGGCTCTTGTGTCAGGATTTTCTTATATATATTCTCCCTTATAAGTCAGGGCTTTTTTCACAAAACCACAAACTCACAGAAATAACATTGTAACAGACACCATGAAGGGTCTCCAACTCAAAACAAGACTATCAGCAACACTAGATCAGGCCAGTATGTCTTTGTCTAGTCAAAGATGCAGGCTCCACAAGCTCCCTGGCAACCTATCCCAGAGCAAGACTACTCCCATAGTGAAAAGCCTTTTCCTAATCTCTGGTTTGATCATCCCTAACTCTCATCTTCCTGACTTCCTGTCACATAGTTGTAAACTCTTACTAGATTCCTCCTTAGACTTCCCTTCCCCAGACTACATAAACTCCTGATGTCTGTAGGGACTATAGGCCTTAACCACCTATGACCTTCTGCTGGACCCTCTCTTCTCAACATACCTCTTAAACCAAATGAACACTAGTTTGGACATTGTATTCCAGTCCTAGCTTTGCAGCACCAAGGGGATGTGGGTAATAGTTTCTCTTCATCTGTTAGCCAGGCTCCTCTAGAGCTAGCCCCCTAAGCATTCTGCTTTATTGATGAGTGCACATTCTCAGCTTGCATTCAGCTTTCTGTCCACTACCATCATAGTTTTCTTCAGCAGGGCTGTTAGTCAACAGTCACTTCCCAGTGACTAATCCCACCCTCAGTGCAGAATGATTTGTTTCTTATTGAAGGTCTCTTAACTTAGTCCCTTCTGTGGTAAGGTAGAGTCCTTCTGCAGTACCATGCAGTCCTCCTAATTTGGGATTTTTGCAAATTTGCTGAGCATGTCATTCTCTCTCATATGATTGAGGAAGCTACTGAACAATATACAAGCCTTGTAGCAATCCCAGACACAGAAGTTGTTGTCTGCATTTCCGATGATGGACCACATATCTTGATTTCACTTTGCAGAGAGAGCATTGACGAAAACATATAACTGACAGATTCCTAGTCAGCTCATACTACAGTAGAACTTCATGTGAGTCTTCTGACTCTGGAAAAGATTTTTCTCTTAATTTGCATGAGTAGATAACTTGCTGTTTCATGGGGTAACAATAGTAATCAATATTTTAAGAAAGTTTTCTTTTTGTATTCACTTTTTCACTTTTTGTATTGAGAAGTCATAATTTTGAGAGAACAGAACTGATTTTTTACAGCCTTGCTATCTAATAATTTCCTTCTCACTTAAGAAATTCCTTCTTCTTACAGATGTCCATCTTGATAGAGAAACATTTCTGTGAAATGCTATTAGTGGTTAAGAAGAGGTATTGGGTACTAATCAAGAGCTTTCCCATTAGTTCCTGGGAACTATAGGTGTTTGCTTCGATTCTATACACTGTATTTATTTTAGTATTCATTCTGGGCTAAGAAAATGAGCTGACAAGTAATTATGTGCAGAACTTAGCAGAAGTCACTTATGCCAACTCCAGTTCAACACCACTAAAATGAATATCCATCATTTCCATACTGAAACATTATTCATAAAGCAAGACCAGAATGGAGCAAATGTAAATCTTAGTGAAGTCAATGTTTAGCCAATTTACACCTGTATTTAGAGCCAGTATGCTTCAGTTATAGCAAGATTCAAGTTCACATTTATATTATTTCTGATAAAGAGACAGGATTTATATAATCAATATATATTTTTTTAAAAAAGTTTATTCTCACCTATCAAAAAATCTAGGCAAACTTTCCTTCTCAGAAATGCAGATGCAGATAGAGCTCGGTTTCACTTCAGGGCATGGTTATCCAGACTTAGACTTGTTCCTTAGATAAAAAGCAACTGTTTTGCCATGTCACAGAAGAACTTAAACTTTCTGGTTGCCTCTGAGATTATTGTTAGGCTGGTGACATCCCTTCTCTCCTCACAGTGGAGAATGCCTCTTGGCTAATGAGCATGCTCTCGAATGCAGATACTATTGCTTGTTTCCAGATTTCTCCCTCATTTTCCCTTTCCCTCTCATAGATACTCATATGTCCTTATCTTTTTCCAGGAGCAGGCATGTTTTCATTTTTGACATCTTACTGGTAGCAAAGGGGACAAGAAACACCTGTGAATAAAACTGTCTTTTAGATAGTTGAGAGAAGTGTTAGCTACTTGAATGTTAGATAATTGTGTTTTGCTAGAGATAGAATTCTAACCCAAAAGGGCTTTGCAATTACATAACATTTCTTCTTTTATTTCTTATTGCTTACTGATAACATAAAAGGGATGGACTGACTTGATACTTTAACCAATGCAGTAGCCATGAGCTTGATTTTGAGCTTAATAAATCTTCTGGCGGCTGGCATATGTGGTGGGATTCTCTGTGAGAGTGAGCAGGTGGACTTATCCATCTTTGTTTAAAGTTGGCTCAAGTCTTTTACAGATTCATTGCTATGTTTTTATCCTGGATAACTTGGTAGATTGAGTGCTGGACAGTTAGTCCATATGCTATATCCCAGGATTCACTTATAGGGTTTGTTATTTTTTTATGCACCTGCATCCTTCTGGAAATGTGATTAGACTGTGGGGCTAAAGCCTTCATTGCTCTGTCAAAGATAAATAACCATGGTGCTTGTCATTCCTGCCAGTTACACCATGAATGTTTTTATGCTATTCTTAACAGATGTTTTTTGATGAGAAACTTGCAAACTAGAAAGGATATAAATATGATACAATTTGTACAAATACAAATTGTACAAATACAAAAAGAGTGTTTGTGATATAGATCTAGTCCCAGTTTTGGGACTCGCTCCAAACTTAGATTCTTTGTGCTTTAACAAACATCACTAGAAAACCTGAAATGTTTCCCTTCCACTCATACTCATAGAAGAACACTTCTATGTGTTCTTCTTCATTAAACATCAAGTTACCATGACCAGAAACATCTGTCTTCAGACTACCTCAGCAGTCCTTAGCACTATTTCAGAATTTAAGAATTATTATTTTAGACTTTTCCTGTGACAATCTTTTGCTCTTGTTTGTTTGCTTGCTCATTTGTTTACCTGTGTTCTGATAGGAGTTCCTCATATCAAGAAAATAATTTCTAGACAATGAAAAAGATAGGGACATGTTCATTACTGGCGACAGAGCAGGAAAATAGCATCATAATTTGATGTACATTCTGCTTCATATCTCTGCATCGTTCCTGCTCTAAGAAACTACTTTCTCCAAATACCCCAATTATTGTGGGATGATAGGAGAACTTTCTGTAATTTTGCAAACAGAAATAGATTATTAGTTATCCTTCACCATCTCTTTGAAATGGTTTCCTTCATAGGCATCAAAGCATCCTGTTGATGCATTTGGATCAAAACAAAAGTTTTATGAGCCATGTTTCCTTATGAGCTGTATATTTTGCTTTAATATCAGCAGAGCTACACTTATTTCCAAAGGAAAAATCAAGAGGATTAATCTTCTGCCAAATTTTGCTCTTCCTCTTTTACTTAATGTTTTCTCATTTCCCTCTGTTTAAGAATAAGGATGGTAAGTATTTCTCTCTGCTGCTTCTGGTGCAGCATCTATATTGGTTTTCACACAGATGCCCTCCTCTTGATGAGGCCTGCCAAGGCAATTGCAATTCTTCAGATGGAAAAGCTTCAGGAGTTTTATTTGTATGGTAGACCTTTTAAAAGAAATTAGTGAATGTTAAGCCCTCCTAAAAAGGACTGTAGTCCTGGGAAGTGAACTCTATTATTTATCTACCAAACAGATACAGTCTGGTGTATCTCTGTACTGATCTTCAGAGATTATTCCACCTGAGATCTCCACCTGGAGATGATTTAAACCTGATCTAAACCCAGTTACGATTTATTCTTCATAACTGGGTTTCTTATGATTGCTGTAATCAAACTCCCAGCTCATATTGGTCGTGTCACTAGTTTGCTATGAAATAATTTAAAAATATGGTGAGTTGAATTGGGAATAATCTCTTGAACTGTTAGGTCAGGCTTGGATCCTTATGCACTGGAAGAGTCATGGCTGAGAATATTGATACTCCCACTGCCATCAATAATTTCTTGTTGATATTTTTAGTTATAGTCTTAGTTACAGAAGATTACTGAGCCTTATCACATTCATACTACTTTCCCATCATTGTCTCTCTTTTGACTTTTCCTTTACAATAGGATGAAAGAAAAAACTAATGTATTAAGGAGCTACTTTGCACACAAAAAGTTAATATTCTTGGGATGAAATAGGAATAGCCAAGAATAGTGTAGACGAAAGCAAGTCTTGAACATTCAGTGGGAAAATGAGGTTTGGGATGCATAAAATTCCTGTTTATACAAGTTCAACTAATTTTATGAACCGTTCATCCAGCTCAAATTTCTTTTTTTCTATCTCATTTTCCTTACTAGCTAAAAACAAATATAGCAAACATCACTAGACCTTGAAAAACACATTAAAACTGTGCACAAAGTTCCTCCTTTCTTTCAATATATCTCAACTAAATTCAAACACCACATCTTTTTTGAGATGACAGCTTTCAAGAAATATGATTTTAAGTCCATCTTTAAAAAAGGAAGATATTTTAGTTCATTTTAAGATATTTATGCAATGATATGCTCCAGTATATATTGTAAAGAACTATTAAAAGCCACCTTGAAAAACAAAACGCATATACCAGGTCATTTGAAGCTCTGCATGTGTATTGCCTGTCTTTATAAGTTGTTAATTAATAAAGTTGTAAAGCACAAAGAATCTAAAATGAAAGGCATTCATAATGATGTTGAATTGAAAGGTATATTATTGCAGTTGTATGCACTCATTTCCTTCTTTATTACTGCTTTGTGGTTATGAATTTGTATCCCTGGGAATAGAAAGGTTTCAAATTAATTCCTTAGACCACAACAATAGTCAAACAACTCCCATGGCTGCTCGCTACTTGTGCTGTTAGATATGATGTGAGTTTTCATACGGATAGATCAGAGTTAGAAAAATAAGAGCTGTTATGTGCTCCCAAATTCAGTAATAGGGTTAGTGAGCAGTTTGACTGTGCTTCCCAGCTTTAGAAGGCTCTTCAAAATATGTATTCACACACTAGGGAGCTTTGCTGTTGTTATGAGAAGTATCTAAATGCATGTTCTTTTGTTCACTCCAGGAACAGGCAAAGTCCTGTCTCAAGTAGTCAAACGGCATGTCCATCAGACATGACAATGTACAGGAACTTTTGAAATCAGTAAGAAGTGGTTAGTGGACAAACAGTTCAAGGCTGGAGTCATTTTCATCATCCTGGAGTTGTTCATCTGAGTTCCTTGCTTGTAATCTTCGACAATGAGAGTTAGCATGTGTTGTGAAGAAGAGACATAAGGATATATTCTGGATTTCATGGGTTCATATCCTACCTAATAAAATTGATCATATATGGGAAAAAAAGGCTCAATAACTAACTGGAGAAATTCAGCATCACCAGATTCAATTCCTTCTCCAAGTTCTATGTTTGTTTTAGAATTTGTAAAGCATAATGAGAAATAAAATTCTGTCATGCCAGTGATAAAGTTAGGCTTATCTTCTTCTGCAGCGTTCGTATCAAAATAGACTTAGGGAGACTTCAGCAGTTACGTTGGGAACTTGATTTAGTCCTGATAGGATAATTTTCTGGACTCACTATTTAGGCTGGTGATGAATAGAGACTGAAAAACCCTCTGAAAGTTCTTTTACTCTAATAAGAAACTGATGGAGTTCACCTCCAATTAAAGTGTTCAGTTCCTGAAAAGTAAGGTACTGTTAATGAAACATCACTGATGATCCACAAAGAGCTTTGTTGTTAATATTGGCCCTATTAATAATGTTCATGTAAGGGCTTAGATGACTACGTTGATAGGCCCTACATAAGCAGGCACTATGAGAGTGCAAAGATAAAGTAATGCATTTTCCTTGTTATTTTGCTATATCATACCTGTATTAAGTTCTGTAGTGTTATTTCATTTGGACTTTCTCTGCACAAGATTTTGATAGATTTCATTTGCCCATTATAAATAGAAAAGTATACAGTCAGTGTCAGCCTTAGACACAAATTCAGGAGATTATTTGGGGCCTGTCAGGCCTGTCCAGTTCCATGCCATCCAAGACAGTTTCCTCATCATCATATGGAGCATGATAACTTTCCATGTATCCATCTTATCTTTTAATATCCATAGAGAGCTTAACTCATAGGAGAGCACCCAAAGAGGGAGCTGATGCACGGCTGAGTGGTAATGAACTCCTGTATCTGCATGACTCCAAGCAGAGAGTAAGTCGAGATATTAGTACCAAGGAATCTGTATTTACTTGAGTGACTCCAGATGCCACAGGCAGATGATATTTCAGCCTCATACTTTTCTTTAACCCTATCCACAAGTTGCCATTGCTAACTCTTTTTATATTCTTTTTTATATATATTCTTTTATATTCTTATATTTATAAGAAAAAATATAGTTCCTACACATTGTTTAGAAGCTTGTTTTTGCCTAAAATCAAGATCACATTATTTTGCATAATTCCAATTCTAATTAAAGATGCAGAGGTTTATATATTGATGCTGTCTGACAGTGTTTCATATCACTTTTATAGTTCATTAAAATGTTAATGGTGACAATAGAAGAACTGTTCAAATATGCCTTTAGTTTACACATGCAACAAAATAAACTGTTAACATGGCAGCTTTCCCTGACATAATTATTTGGGTCTTTTTCTTAAATTTGATTACAAGAAATTCAATATTTTCTCCTATCCAAAGGTAGCTCTAGGTAGGTAGTTTATCTTTGTAACCAACCATTATAAAAGAGAGAAGCCTTTCAAAAACCAGCAAAGAATGTGTTTTCTCTCTTCCTCTTTGAATACTCAGAATGCCCTCACCAAAAGTGAGCTCACTTTTCATCCCAGTGTTGCTGAAAGACACACAAAAAAATCAGCTCGGTATAGACTTCTGATCTCAGTCAGTATTAGACTATGCTACTGCTGCAAGCCACCAAACCAAACAGCCTCTCTCTCTCTTCTAAAGCAATTGCACTTTGTATAGGACAGTTAAGGAGTATTTGTTTCTTTTTATAAATTATCAATCGGAAGGAAGGAAGGAAGGAAAGAGAAGGAAGGAAAGAGAAGGAAGGAAAGAGAAGGAAGGAAAGGAAGGAAGGAAAGGAAGGAAGGAAGGAAAGGAAGGAAAGAGAAGGAAAGGAAGGAAGGAAGGAAGGAAGGGAGGGAGGGAGGGAGGGAGGGAGCGAGGGAGGGAGGGAGGAAGGAAGGAAAGGAAGGAAGGAAGGAAGAAGGGATTATCATCACTATTTTATAATCTCTTTTTACTTACTTAGAATGTCTTTGCAATAAATAATTTAAATAAATGAAAAATTGAATCTTTTCAGACCATTACTTTCTTCCAAACCATTCCACAATGCTGTGAGGCTTGCAAAACAGAGTGAAAAGGGACTTGAACTACAAATTCTGCCCTTCGGGAAGATTTATATGTCTTCAGTGTAGTAGTTGTTCATGAGTTTCTTTCATTTCTTTGCTATCTGTATTAATAATTAAGACATGTTCTCAGAGTATTTGTTACAAATTTGGATGTTTTAAGGAAATAAGCATCTTCATATATATTTTTATAACCTGGTGACTTCTTTGAACAGAGGAAGAATAAATGAGAGTTTTACACTAAGGATTTTCTCACTAAGCTGTGATATACAAAACAATAGTTCAGACAGATGTATAGACCAAACGTAGGGATTAAGGTATTTTTAGGCAAGTGACTTGTAGAAGAGCCTTCTGAAAGAGGTGTAAACCTAGAGAATTAAGAGACAAAAATTCTGTGTCACAGATTTTTTTTTAAATGGAAAGTAAATTTATGGTGTTCTCCTAACTGAACAGCCTTTTGCTAAAATAAGATAGTAAGAAATAACAAGCTATTAGAGGTACAAGCTTCATAGCCAAAGCAGAAAGATAGAGCTAGATCAAACATAAGTATACAAAACTGTTACTGCTAGAAAACTTATTCACTAAAAAAAATGTTGCATGCAATAGCAAAACAGAAATAACTTATTTTGTTTTGTTTGTAATTCTTTGTTCAGTCAAAACAGTTTCTCAATAATTATGTTTTTAACGTTAAAGACAGAATATGCCAAGTTGACTCAAGAAACTCAAAGTGGTTTAGAGTTCTGTTCTGCTTCAGTGTTGCACTAGGTAAGAAGAAAGTCAGGTGAAACAAATGTTTGTTTGGCATTAATGAACAAAAATCTCACCTGCCTTGGCATAAGAGAAATAAATTTGAATGGTAAACATTGCATACCATGATGTATGTATCAGAACTTTAAGTTGTGGTGTTAGTCTTCATTGTGTCTGAAACCGGGAAGTTCTAGTGTAATTTTGTCATCTTTCATATAAGAAGAGGCATTGAATATTTAGCATAATTCCATAGTTTTAAGTCAGAGAATATTTGCTAACATCTAAAAGCAACACAAAAAGCAAAGCGTAGTGATAGCCAAAATATCCCAGAGTCTGAAACAGTACAAAAGATGATTACTTTTTCTGGATCCTAAATTGATATAGATGTGAGAGGCTCCTGCTGTCGTTTGCTGTCAGCTCTGTATCTGGCAGATCTTTTAAATACATCCTCATTTGGGCCTGGGTACAGCTGGCTGGGAAATGCAGCTTCTACGTGGACTTCTGAGCTAATCAGGCTTTCAAATGAAGATGGAGAGTAATTAAAGTCAGTGTAAAATCACCCAGAAGGCAGCAACACATTTTAGCAGTCTGTAGCTCTTTGACATTTGTATCATAAAAACAAAGAGTATATTTTCTCTTTAAGAATGCAAACCCGACGGGTATTTGATCTGCCCTAGCTAGGGAGGCTGAAGACCTCTAAAAAGACATGTGATGCCCTACAGAATTCAGCTCTAGAGCAGCAGAAAGGGTTTGTGCTTCCCCACATTGCCCTGGCTCAGACACCAGCTTGCTGCTTCAGCTTACACACACAGAACAGCAGCAGAAAATGAAAAACCTAACTTGCAGAGGCAGCAGCACAGCAGTCTGGTGTTGAACGTCACATCACGCATCAGCTTCCTTTGTGCTTCTTATGCACAGAACCATTTACGCTCCCCATAGCGGCAGAAGTTTTTTGCCAGCTCTGGTGGACTCCTTCTCTGTGTGAGCCAAATGAGCTTTCAGACTACTAATGGTGTCTAAAATGCTAGACAAGAGAGGCAACATGGGAGTTTTCTGATGTCTAGCAAGTGGATCTCTGCAGCCTGGGGACTAATAGAAAGAAAATTATGGCTGATTCTGGCCAACCTCACTCTCCTTTTCTCAATGCTCCCAAATAGAATTCCTGCTTTCCCAGAGTAGAGAAATGCTGATGATTAAGCATTAATAAGTTGTTAATATGCAGGAACGACTGGACAGATTTTGGTTTAGCAATGATATCTGGTGGATAGGGAACAATTAGAACCAAATGTAGATGTTTCCAAGGGGTGGCATGTGCTTCTGTCCCACTAGGGCTGTGTGGTGGCTGTGGTGAAAAAAAAGAAATATTTTTTACATTTAAAATGACAGCTACATGGAATTTGACTAAATGTGTGCATTGATTGGCTTTGCCAGAATACGATTTATACAGTGAGTCTAGAAATATGTTAGTGGGGAGCTGGAAGATATTACTAGGAGTCCTTCACTAAAACAGCTTTATAGCATGGGTCTAGGATGGTAGAACATATTACCTATTTACATCCTTCTACAAATACACCCACCACAGGCAGCCCCTGGCCTGGCTTGTTCATGATTTGCCTGCTCATTATGCCATAGTCTATGTACTTCTGTGAAAACTGGAATAACAGTAGCAACCGGCAAAAGGTTAGATGAACTGATATACATATAGCAGAGGCCCTGGGGCAGTCCCCACTTGTCATGGAATTGCTAGGATCCACCATTCTCTGTCCGTTCCAAGGTTTTCAGGCACCATTTAATCCATTTTCACCTCTCGCATTTCACATCTATCATGTAAATGAAATGTGGAACAACCAAATGTTCCTGCAAGAGACTATTAGACTGCAAAGACAAGTATTTTCAATTTTATTAGCGTAAGTAAATATACATGGACTTCCGATTTCAAACACACTTTCCACTTTAATTACAGCCAAAATATGGAGAAACCAGGTGAACAGTAATCAGCAATGAAAACAAGCCTCTTAAAATAGAGAACAGCATTCTCAATGGGGTATATATAATAAGGCTAGTAACCTAGGAATAAGGGTGCTATGTCAGTATTTCTATATTCTTTAATTTCAGGCATTCATAAATCTATGATAAAGAAGCAATTGTTTCAGAATGAAAAGCCACTGAGAAAAGTTTTATATAAAAGTAGCTAGGCATTGGTTTTAATTTGAGATCTCTTTTACTATCTTCCACTACTGGTTTTATTCATCTTAGACAAAGTTGATAAATAGGTACTTTTATAAAACAGTCCTGAGGAGGTCAAAAGCTCTTGCTGTTCAGATGAAGACTCCTGTGAGCTCTGCATTTTCCCTCCTGCTGTCACACTGGGAGGTGAAAACCATGGCAGGAGCGAAGGTTTGCGGGAGGTCCTGTCTTTAGTGCCTCAACCTTTGCATGGGTGCCCATGCGAGTCAAGCCCCCAACATGCACCTAATCTCCAAGTATGCATCTTCTGCCAAGAAAATACTCACAGCATCTGTGATATTTTACGTGCAAACCAGAGAGGCTTGAAGAGAGGTGGGCACTACCTTGCCTGCTTTGCTGGTAGGCCACACGTGGGCAGATGGGCACCAAACAGGATGCTGGCATGGGCCTTAAATTGAGCTGAGTATGTCCCATGGTGATGTATGGAAATGGAGACTTCACCATGCCTGGCCAGTCCCTCAGGGCTTCTTTGGGGAGCAGGATGGTTTTGCCCTTATATCTGTGAAGGCAAAGGGAGAGTTAAAAAAAAAAAGTTCTAATCATATTTCATAGCCCAGTGGTATTTGCCTGAGAAAAGGCTAGGGTGGATAGCTAGTGATGCTGCCTGAGATAGATGAGGAAAGCCCTAGTTCAAAGGAATTGTTGCCTGGGAAGTCTCTAATCCTAATATTTACCCATTTATAGAACGGGGACAGTGCTATTCCCTGTCACACCAAGCTAAGATCTATGACTCAAAATATTCCATATTGCATATTTTGATTAGTTAGAGTCATGAGTCTTGTTTTCAAGAGTAACATATCAAAGTCTAGTGTCCTTAATGGTATGTAGGGATGCAGATGGCCTGAAAGAGGTTCCAAAACTGGATATTCCCAAAATGTCCTGAGCTGAATGAGCATCACTGAAATGGCCTGACTCAATGATCTGCACCCATAGATATTAAAATGCCTTCTAAAATCTGGTATTTGATATTTAGCTATCTAGCTTGTAGACACCTTGTGTAGACATCTTTACTCCTTTAACAATCTTGGCTTTAGTTTTCTTTGTCTGCTTAGCCATTTCTGGATATTTTATCACTGGTGAAATTAAACTACTGGAAATTGACAGATAATCTTCTAATTGGAGTTTTATGATTTTATATTTTATAAAATAATTTTAAAAATTATAAAACTGTGCTGGACTTCATAGTCTTCAATCTGCCCAGAGCACTGAAATAACGACTAATGTTAATTAATTCAATCAAATGCTTATTGCTGTGCTTTGCAGCTGGAGCAATTTCAGTGCTTTTGACTTTTCTTTAATAAAATAAAAATTGATGTATTTTTATTGTGACATGAAAAACTACAATAAATTAATGGTTACATTTCTTAGCTCATTAAAAAGGTAGCAGCTTGATATTGCATTGTTAATGCTGATTATTTCTGCAGTGAGAAAATGTATGGCTATTCCTTGCAGGCAGTAATGATGGAGAATAATTGGTTTTAAAGATGACACCAGAAAACTCTAGCAAATGAAAATGGTGAAACAGTATTAGCATGACCTAACAAAATAAAATATGCCATATATTACCAGATATTATAGAACTATTTCTGGTGGCTGAATTCTTGCTCAATACTTTTTATTCTAGGTTTTTCAGTATGTGGCCAAAGGTCTGCATGTACTTTCATCTGATGAATAATTACATGTGACAATAACAGATAGGAAAGCAAACAGATATCTGGCAGTTCTGTTGGGTTTGCAGAAAACCTATATTTGGACTCTCAGTGAATGAATGTATGAGTGTCTTACAAGCATATTTGGGACTCAGCTAAAAACAAAATTAAATGGAACAATCGTGTCATCCAAGAGGAATAATTCTGCAAGACCAAGGAGAAATGCCTCTAAAAAGAAAAGCGCTACTTCAGGTCAAGCTATATTTGCTTACTTTTCCTGTAATCATATTTAATCTAGTATAAGGAAAGCATATTTGCTCAGGTGTCTTTGGAAAATTACAGTTGTATTTCTTATGGAAAACAAAGTTTATTGTACAATGGAAGGTACCTGGATATTGCTTTATTAACTGAATTTTACTTTCTGCACTATATTACTTCATTCATCATTATTTTCAGCATTTGTGTCAGACTTCTGTTTCTGCTGTGGGAGCTTCAAGACTATGATAGGACCAAAGGTACTTGAGTTTTAAAAAGAAAATAATTGCCCTTTTTTTTTTTGTAAAATAGGTCAAGCTGATTACATACTTGGGTTCTTAAGCTAAATAAACAAAAATGAACAAAACAGAGCAATTAGAAGAGTTCCCCAAGGGAATTTACAGAGCTTTAACCACTTTTTCTGTAATTATATCACTAAAACACCCTAATAGTTTAGCCTGAATCACCATTCTGCAGCTACAGACTTTCCGCAGCATCTCAGGATCCCTGCAAGGATGCTTTGAAAACAGAAATGTGGAATTTGAACATTGTAGACTTAAAATCCATATTTTCAAATTCTTTTATCTGAATTTGAGTTTCTAGATTCTAAAATTAGGCTTTCAAAGAAGTAAGGATGTTTTGAAGTATTCTATCTTTCTAAACACTCTCATTACAGTTATTCAGAACCTAAATCACTTATTTTGGAGCCTAAGTTTAGATTCATGTGTTAGGATACTGTATATAAAATATTTTCAATATAATTTCTGGATGAACACTGTCAGGTTGATCCCTTTCCATATTTTACACCTCCAATAAAGGTTAATTGCAAATTTATTTGGTCATGATTGCAGTTTAGAAGTAGCCTAAAATGAATGTTTTCTGTCCTGGAAAGTCTTGACACTTCTAATGCTCAAAACATCACATTGGTTTGGAAAATAATGGCCATCTAAAAAACTAGATGACCCAGTAAGTGTTAAACAGTGCCATTCTTTTTTTGCCTGTTTTTTTACAGATCTACAGTGAAACACTTAAGTCAAATCACTATCATTTCATTGTTTAGCTAAGGCATCTTATGACGGCTGTCAGACATAAGGTAGCCAGAAATATCTTGAGATATCTAGCTGCAATAGATAAAATATCCTGGAAACAATTTTCCTATGACTGGTTTATAGAAACTCCATCCGACATATCTTATCCATGATGTGCATGCTGTCAATATGCTTTAAAAAAAAAGCCTTTGCTTCACAAAATAGCTATACTGATCTACAACAACTATCTTTGTTGCAGACTAAAATAATTGCACCCAAAGTTATAACTATCACACCTTCCCATTCTATCTTTGCCAGTTACAGTACAATAGTGGGCACAATCCTGATAATCCAAAGCAAGCAGAAGTTTCCCCGAAATCACAGCTTCCACAGCAATAATTGCAGTCTCTAACTGCATGATGTAGCCTATTT
This sequence comes from Nothura maculosa, assembly GCA_032353885.1. Classification (NCBI taxonomy): domain Eukaryota; kingdom Metazoa; phylum Chordata; class Aves; order Tinamiformes; family Tinamidae; genus Nothura; species Nothura maculosa. The sequence continues at coordinate 672,168 of JAUBOD010000006.1, forward strand.
GTTTGTGTTGTTCACATAAACATGCATACAAACCAGCGCATTTGATTCCTAGCCACATCTTTGTCGTTTCTCAAGCTATTTTAGGTGAGAGTGCAGCATTCCACAGTAGCTTTTAACACAGTTGAATCTTGAGCATAACTGAGGTTTCTGGGTGCTCTTATAATGCAGATAATAATAATGATCTTACACCCAAAGCGGGAGAAGTGAAAACCAATCAGATAGAATAAATTAAAGGTGAAAAAGACTAAATCTGGTAGGACACTCATCTTTTTTGGAATTATATTTTCTCTTTTTTTGTTGTACTTCTCTCTGCATTCTGCCTGTACTACATGTAAAACTTCAGCCTAATTTGGTCCTTTTCCTTTTGAAAGCACTGATCATCAAATTATGTGGCATTTATTCTTAACCTAATACATTCACTTCCATACAAGAACTAATAAATCCTGTTCAAAACAATTTCTCCTTTTTCATCTCCTTTTTTGTTAATAAAGTATTCATAAGTATGCATCCCTGTGTGTGAGGAAACAAATGTATTTACATGTTCTTGAGTTGTTTTACGGAATACGCCACATTGGCATATATGCACAAATGAAAGAAAATTAAAGATTAACTTTGAATTGCTCAAAAGACCAAGCTTTCTGTAAAGGCTGCTTGTTGGAAATCAGAATTGTCAAACTAATTGTCTTAATAATTACTCTAGTGCTCAGTCTTCTACAGAATATTAGTTAAAAATCCTGACGTTCAAGGGAATTGCTTGTGATAATAAATGTTCTGTCAGCATCTAGTACCCAATATTTCCATGCTCCTGCACTTACAATATAAGTTCTCCAAATAGAGACAATTTCAATACTTTGTTTAAAAAATAGAGCAGAAAGTCAGCCTTAAAATTGAATGTTTAACCTGTTCTGCCTCCAGGGCTCTTACTGGGTACCTGGTTGAGAACACAAAGGATCACAAAACTCAGTAGCATTTTTTAGCTTCTATATCTTTCTTGAGGAGGCTTGTAGTAGTTTGTGAAGATAAATAACATTCTCCTTGTTACCAAAGGCAGACAAGTATCATATCTGTTGAGCTAATTATGAAATCAAAGTTTCATTTACATCTTTAGTCCCTTTAGAAAGCTGAGTTGAAAGACACTTTCAGGCATTACACCTGCCTGTCGGTGACACTGATAAATAGCGAGGTTTTACAGTTGCATCATAGTATGTAAAAATGTTTTTCCATCTTCATTTTTCCCTAGGGAAAGGCTTACATGAGCAAGAAAAATACTAATACCAGGAGAGAGCAAGAGAACACCAACTATGCATAACCTGCTATCTAATGCACTATTAAAACCTGAGAAGAATGGGAGAAGAAACTGTTTTCTGTCTCTGTAGAGCCAAGAAAAGTTTTCTGTCAGAGAAATGTTCCTTTTCTTTCATGCTCTAAACTACTTGCTGGGTTGTTTGACAGATAGTCCTGGATAGTCCAGAGCAGATCCAGATGTTTCATTGGCCGTTTTGAAGCCTTCTCCTTCCTCGGGCAGTGAGGATATTGAGGACAGCCCTGTGCATATCATCTCCCTCTTTTCCCCTCAAAAGCCACACTCCTCTGGAGCCCAGTGCTTAGCAGGTTTTCAAATGAGCCCTTTGCAGTTAAGTGGCGTATGCAGTGCTGTGCACCAGCACAGTGTCCTTAATGGATACACCAGAGAAAGAGATTGACTCCATCAAACCAAAGTACAACCTTTTAATTCCCTTTGGTCCTGAACACTCACTTATCACTATCTCACAGCATCCTACATCCAAATCAAACCTGCCAGATGCTTAGAGCTCTAGTTGTATTTAATTTAGTTAGTTAAAACAGCACCTCAACTTTTCCCTCCCAGCCACAGACAGGTTCCTTTCAAGCTATGCTGAGTGGGCGTTTTTTCTCCTGACATGAAAGGGCAGCCAATTTGTAAGGGGTAAAATTAAATTTAGGGCACTTTGTCCATGTGAGAGGAATGAAAGCAGAGCAGGGAGTTGAGACAGAGGTATAGCATTTAACACACATATAAATACATTCTCACAGAAAAATATAAAAAGCCATATTAGGCCAAAAGCTTCTAGTAATTTTGAATAATTGGCAATACTGTGGCCCTTTCAACAGTAGGCAGTTCTGTGTCTATTGCTAGGGCTTCACAAGTTTTATCAGTTCTTTTTTTTTTCTCCAAAAGGAAAGAAAAGTCAGACTATTTTCTACCTCTGGAAATGCAATAAAGTGCTAAACCAAAATATGTTACTAAATATGTGGATGATATGAATTTAAATTTTTATATGCTCAAGAGCTCTTTCATGATCTTGAACAAGTCACTCAAGACTTACCACTTAGCATTTCTCTGTCGCTCCATCTATAAAATAAGGCTGGATCCTGCTTCTTTTAGCTCTCCGTTTATTGTGGCTCAATCAGAAACTCTCTGAAGCAAGGATTGGCCATGGATATATAAAGCACCTATCAAAATTAACTCTGAAGTCTATTTTCCTTTCAGCCTGCTTGCCTGAACCTCCTTAATACCAGTCCTTACAGAGCTGTGACACTGAAGCAGATGATTATAAAAGAGGATTTAACTATGGAAGAGAATAGGAGTGGATTTGTAAATGCTGGTAGATGCTGAGTGACTGCTCAGAAGGCAGGCAGGCATGTACTGCATGCATTTTTTGTAATCAGTCCTATGGAAATACTTGTGGTTTCTTTGTGGGAAAGATAGTAAAGGGTCCTGCTGAATTTCTGCTTTTTAAGATTTACTTCCTGGAGTATGACTCCTTTGCAAAAAGTGGCATTTACTTACGCAACCAAGTCCGCCTGTTTTATCTGTGTGACGGAGATCACTATCATGGAGACATTTGCATCCCAGCTCATGGGGAAGTCCCCAGGTGAAACACAGTAGTTCACATTTTTGTGGATATGCATCATTTTCTTCCTCAGATATGTTTCCCCTGATGAATTTACACTCAGTGATTTTTCAAGACAAGTTCATACCCATGTTCTCCCCTATGGAAACTGCCTTCATGCTCTGGAGCAAAGGCTGTCTCCAGTAGGAAGAAAGCAACAGATTTATGCTGAACAACTAGTCCTTGCCCCGTTAGCTGAGACTGATGATAAGGAAAAATTAATCCCAGAGGGTCTACTTAATTTTTCTTAAATAGAGTAAGGCTCACTCAGCATCTACTGATAAATCCATAGGCCCAGACATTTCAGTACTGCTTAGCTATAGCACTCCATGGCCGGGTCCTTGCATAGAGTATCATGTAAGCATACTTAGGAAATGGTCCATGTGTTTAAGATCTTCTCATCTGCACAAAACAGGTGGCCCGGATGAATGAAAAAATAAGCTAAAGGGAGAAGTAACAAATTGGAATTTGTACTCAGAGCTTTCTGTACTCAGGCTATTCTGTCTGTCTTGTTGCTCTCTTGTTGCTGCACACTGAGATTAACTGATTAGTTTAGAGGATTCCCATGAGATTTTGGAATAATCATTTTGTATTATTTAAATTTTACAGAATCCAATCTGCTATCTTCATGTACAAAATCAGAAAATGTTAAAAAGATTACACACACAAATATACTGTTTGATGGAGATTGTTCCTTTTCTCACAATTCATTGCTTTGGTGTCTTGTGATTTATCCATGAAAGAGAATGGTGACAGATGATGCAAATCATATGGGTTACTTAAATCATAATTGCCAGTATCTTAGCATAGTATGGAATTACCATGATAAAACAAAATGTTGCAAAGTTACTTTTTTACTTTTTTTAAAGAGAAACCAGCAATTATAAACATTCTTTTAGAAAGGATGTCTTCTTAAAAAGAATAAAAATGTCACTGTTTAAAAAGATCACCTTAATGCTGAAAGGGAGTGCTGTCAGATGCATATTGAAATAAAAGATGATCGAATGGAGATGTCAGGTTTTTGAACCAGTGTTTCTTCCTCAACCCTTACCTCATTGCAATACTGGTAAAATTAATGGATTTTAAAGATGAAAAAATAGGATCTGGCATAAAAATGTGTATTTTCTAAAACTGCCTCTTATTCTCCCATCTCTTTAGGAATGAAAACTTAAAAATGTTACTTGCAATCTGAAAACAGAATATAAATCAAGCTAAGGCAACAGATCTGGACCTTACAGTACCAAACGTATCCTCTGAATAAATAATTGTCTTTAGTGCACTTAGACCTATTTTCACTGAAGCGAAAATTACTTTATTTTTAAAGAATCTGTTTTCTGGCACAATATTGTGTAATGTACAGAGTGTCTGTGCAGTTTACCAAAAGCATCACAAAAACTATGCACCCAGCCAGGAGAGGTCCCTGATCCAGAACAGATATCACTGAAGTCAGGATGATCAAACTTAGTGATCCTCTGAGCTGTGTCTCAGGAGCTTTGTGTTACCAAGCATCATCATTCCTCCAGCACAGAGCTTGGTCTCTGGAGACATTAGTAGGCAGGACATGACAGAAGTTCCTTAGAGGTCCTAGACTAAGTATTTACCGGAGTCACACACAGGAGGAGATCCTGCAATGACTGCTGACAGGCTCCCATTAGCAGCCAGAGGTTCAAATCACCTAGCACAGTTTTGCTTCCTTCCTACTGCATAATGTAGCCCTCACATAGGAGCCAAATTTGAGCTGTGCTGGATATGGATTGACTTTACTTATCAAAACTGGACAAGAGAAAAGACAAAAAGTGGGATGAAGGAAGTGCAGGGTTCTAAGGTGATCTGTGTGGCATCATTCCAGGCGTCACTAAAGCACTGCAAATCTGAACTGAACCTTCATCTCCTGAATACCAGTGTCCAGTGATGACTGGAGAAAGTGTATACCTAAATTTCTTTTCTCTTGAAATGTGAGTCCTCCCGAAGAGCTGGGGAAAGCTGTGAGGGAGCTATCTTCCTATTGTTGCTTTAGCCCTCATCCTTTGGAAAATGTTTATTTATAGGCTACCCATCTAATTTCAGTTTACAGTCTACATGCAGAATCTGTCATGCTTTCTAGCACATCAGTCTTCTCAAGTCCATAAGGTTCTCATCTTTATTGATCACATTATGAAGTATGTGCCACATACAGGCATTCTATGTAGAATCTGTGGCTGTGTTAATGTTTACACAGAAACATGAATCAAGAAGTGGCTCAGGATGAGAAGTTGTACTGGGGGAATGTTCCTGCCAGGAGCAAATTCCCAGCATATTCTGCTTTTTTGCTGTAATTACCAGGTAGCATCAGGGGAAGAAGGACCTTTAGAATAGTGATTTTGTCAACAATGACCAGGGCTGATGCTAGGTTGCTGTGAGATAATTGTAAGAAATTTTTTTTTTCTATTGGAATATTGTATTCAGAATGATGGATTGCAAGGAATATAGACTGACCAAGAAGGTAGAATTCAAATAGTCTTTCTTCTTCCTGGTTGAGGTAACACTTCAAGTATACAAAAGATAGCAGCACTACATCTATAGCAGAAGTTCTCTGCCAAGAATAAGTTTTTTGTTACCATTGTTTCCAATGGGAAAAAAAAAAAGTATACACATGGGACTCAGGATATGACAAATAAGGGGAAGATAACCAAGAGCTAATAGAAAATGGCAAAAATATTCATATCCTATTAACCTATAATATCCAAATTCATCATTTCAGGTTTGTAAAACGTTCCTTTTGGCCAAGCCAAGAATCAGAAAATCATCTTCAAATATGAAAAATAAAGAATTAATGTTTGATGTGGAGCTCCCCTTTGCCATGGAAACATGGCAATTTCAAAAAAATCAAAATTGGTGAAGTAACAAGACATTAGAAACTGTAAAACCACAAATTTTCATGGAAACCTTATTCTTGTGTTGGCTGTGCAGAAAATATGCAGTAATCAGCATATCCCATGGATTTCTGTATTACCTGCAAAGCGCTCAGGCTGATTAGGACCAAATTAAATTTGGTCCTAATCAGCTGGAGTCAAGTAGACCGCGAAATTAGCTTGACACATTAATTCTGTGTTTTATAGTAAGTAACCCTGCCCAATTTTCTTGACTGTGCTAGACTAGTTTTATAACCATATCTGTATATGCATGAATATAGGTTTATATGTGCGCCTGTATATGTAAAGTGTTTCAGCTGTCTCAAACATAAGTGACATGCTGTAAGATTTTCCATTTTTCTTTTGGACTAGAGGAAATCCCTCTTGGGCCTCACATTTAAAGCATCACACTTTCTTTTAGTTCCAGTCCGCTGATGGTGCTAATGTTTAGTGACAGTTACTCAGTACTAATGATCACCTTTGGGGATTTTCAGAGTGCTTGCCTCTTCCTGGTCATTGGTGAAATGTAATCAATAAATCTGCCATCCAGGCTTTTCCTTTTGCCTTTTCTATTGGAATTAAATGAACATCACTGTAACTGATTTGCGATGGAGTCCCTTTACCATCAAAGCCATTCTATACACGAATGAATGTCAGTTTAGCTGACATTCATGAAAGAAAGAAAGAAAGAAAGAAAGAAAGAAAGAAAGAAAGAAAGAAAGAAAGAAAGAAAGAAAGAAAGAAAGA
>JAUBOD010000006.1:678817-696295 GCA_032353885.1 Nothura maculosa
GAAAGAAAGAAAGAAAGAAAGAAAGAAAGAAAGAAAGAAAGAAAGAAAGAAAGAAAGAAGGAAAGAAAGAAGGAAAGAAAGAAGGAAAGAAAGAAGGAAAGAAAGAAAGAAAGAAAGAAAATTATGTTAAAATCATTCTTGGTACAATTCTTGACTTAAAAATAAAGAGGGGAAAAAATATTTTTTCCAAAATATTTTAATTGATTCTCACTTTCTTGATGAATTGCTCCTATCAGTTTTTTTCTATCTTACTTATCTCTCTGTTGGTCTGGAGTACCAGCATATGTTATTCCTTTCTGCTGAGTTGTTCCAAACAGTTTCTTTATTTCCAATTTATCTTTCCAATCTATCTTTGTGTGAACACATGACTTACTATTTTTACATTCATCAAATATCTTTAAATTTTTTTTATATTGTTTACCAAACAAAGTTGCCTGCATGTGGTCTGTAGGGAACAGAGGATGTCATTAAGTAATTAATGAGTAGTGACAATTAAGAGTTAACAGTTCATCAGATGAAAAATGACACTTTTTATTTTTAAATCATTGTTCTTAGTACAATAGTATTGTTTTTTACTTATGTCTATAAAAGTAATTCCTCTAGTCTTTCCATCTGTCTGATAGACAATAACAGGCAACACTTAAAACATCCATGGGGATGAGAACAGTTTCCCTGTGACCACTATTAGAATGAAATCTTGCAAAAGGTGTGAAAAATTTCCATGGAAAACTAATGCTCTCTTTAAATTTTTGAGCAAGTTTAAGGAAAGCAGGGATCTGTGCTCATGTGCTGAGAAGCAGTGTAATTCTAGAGTCACTCCTGCTTGTGCTGCAGGGCTGTGTTACGACAGCTAAAAGCATCTCATGTGATAGTGAGTGAATGGCTCGTAGACATACTTACAACATCCTCACAGAGTGAAACATCACAGACCTTTCAGTATCAATTGCAGCTTTCGTAAGGTAATGGAAAAAAAAATATCAGAAGAGCAAACCATTGATTTGTTGGTCTTCTGCTTCTTCACTTCACAGGTGGAAGAATGCACAGTTTATGTCCTTCTGTGACTCATTACGCTTTTATGAAGGGTTGATTCTTTATAATTTGAATTCTATAACTAAATGGATAAAATTGTTATTGTCCAAATGTGCACAAAAATTACAGCACCTGAGGAAATAGCATATTAAGTGAAAATGAGTCCTCTCATGGCTGGAATCACCTTATATTGCAACACAGCTTATCATATTCTTGGCTAATTAGTTATATCCTGGGCAACCAAAAGACAAGTGGCTCAATTACTTTTTTTGCTGTCAATAACTTTTCTAAGTTCTCAGAGCATCTTTTCCTTTTTGAAGAACAGAAGAGCAAGAGGAGCCCTAGAGCTGCTGCTCATGAGGAGTGCAGGCTATTGGCGCCGAGCTCATGTCGCATAGGAGCGATATCGTCCCTGAGATGTGTCAGGGAAGGCATGACAGACTGGGTACAGGCTTATGGCCAGAAAACCTTCTATTTCGTTGCTGGATGAATGCTGCAACTTTCATCCTGCTTCCTGACTTGGTTCCATTTGTTTGATACATGGGTGTGAGATACCAGAGTAAAAACAGAGTCAGTGCCATGGCAGAAGAGTAGGAGGCAGGGACAGAGGTTAAATTCTCCTGAACTCACTGTAAATTCATTTGAAGCACAACTATAATGCCATAAATCCTATCTACAACAAAAAAATGACTCATACTCTGCCTATGTCCTTACAAAAAGAATGTCAACTTTTTTGGCCCATTAAGAAAAGTAAATGCTTTAAACTTTGTACTATTTTGGAAAGTGACTTTGTACTATTTTGTAGTTTTTTGATCCAGCATTGACTCAAGTTCTTCAAAGTCTTCTTCAAGATTTTGCTTTATTTGGACACAATCTCTCCATGAAATCAGGCATTCTAATTCCATAAGTAAAATTGTTTTAAACTCTATATCTTTTTGTAAACATTAGAAATAATGCATTAAATTAATGATTAAACCAAAGACAACCAAATACTGAAACTGAAAAAAAAGGCAAATTTCTAATGAAGTATTTCAAACCACAGCCCTGGAATAGGCTATAAACATATATATATTCCGTATCACTCATCATATATGACTTTGACACATTTGTGTGATTAAGTAGCATATTTTCAGAAAATACTCCTGGGTCTGATCTTGGAATATATTTCACAAGAAGTGATTCCCCTCTTCTGAGGAAAACTGTGATAGTTCTTCCCCCATGTTAATTGCTTCCCAAACACATTTCTGGCTTTGTGGTATCTAGGAAGCATAACTCACCATAGGGTGGATCCAATCTCAGCACAACTGACAAAAGGATCCTGGGGCAATTGAGCACCATGATAGGTGAGTTATGTTTTCTCAGGGCCTCATCCTCCTTTCTGAGATAGAGAAATTTTCCTACTCAATAATAAAAATTCTTGGTCTGTACCAGACATTGAATCTGTAGGAAATGCACTGAGTAGGTGTGTTCTTGTGTATCTCTTGGCACAATTTCTAGGAAACTTAGCACTTACAGTCTTGGTATGTTTCTGAGCAATGAAGAACTGCCCAAGGCTGTGACTGCAGGCGTGTGATAGGCAGGTCTATTAGGGCTGCTCTTTTCTCTTTTGTCATATTCTGTTTTTATAATGCATGGAGAGTAGCGTTGCCAGCACTTATAATAGGGCATAATGATACCAAAGGCAATAAGTACTCCTTCTCACAAGCATAAATGGCATGTCCAGTAGAAAATGCTGACAGGATCAGGCCTTGAGACTCAAAAATTCTCATTAAAAGGTTTTCATTTTTTATCACTTCCATTCAGCCCTGTCACCAATGTTCAATAACTAACACTATTGACTTCAGCTGAGTAAAGATTACATGGAAACGCAATGACTGATGGATTAGGCTATGATTTGAGAGATGTATTTTCTTTTTCCAGAACACTTTCCTTTGGTCCTTCTACAGATGACAATTATAGCATTTGTGCAGGCTGATAACACTGCAGTGCTGCAAATAGCAAATTAAATATTTGTTCTGGTTTTTTAATCCCATTTTCAGTAATTGCATGTTTTGACATCAGTCCAGCTTTTTTTTGCACAATATATGAAATGTAGAAATGCAGCAATTATAAGCCATTAAAATTAACAATTTTTGAAATACAGATGTCAAATCATAACAAAAATCACCACTCGTATTATTTGACCATATTGATATTTATTACATAATTACTATTTTAAAGGGGAATTCCTTCAAGCTTGTTGTTAGTACATAAGGCTAGAATATGTCCATAAGGAGTAACTGTAAGTTAAGAAACAGCCTAGATGTACAACCTGGGGAAAATTACAGAAGGCTGGAATATTCAGGCAAGGTTTCCCAAGCAGAGATGGCACAGACTTTTACATATAATGATTTGTATCTTCATGTAGGAAGTGTTTGAGTCTCCTGCCTGAAAAGTATTTCTGTGCAATCACTGATGGCAAGCAGTGAAAACTTATTTCTAAGTCTCTAATATACTTAACTTTTATAAATATGGGGCCTGTTCCACTATGACCAAAAAAAAAAAAAAATTATCAAAATAAAATTGGAAGAAACAAAACTGCAAAAAATGCTGTTAAAGTGACAAAGTTTGATAAAAGCAAAGAAATTTAGAGTCAAATCCTCATGTCCTTTAACTCAACCTCATTGTGTCTACAGTGATTGCATTTTGCAGCAAGTCACTCTTTGATCACTTCCATCCCTCCAACCCAAAACATAAAGGGGTGAAATAAAACTGGAGGGGAAACATTAACTCTTTGTTGCCGTGGGATCTCAGAGGAATCTAGCTGCTTGTCCCACTTTGGCGTAATAATTTGCTGAGAAAGGAGATTCAATTTACCAAGAAAAGTCAGGGCTTCATAGTCCCTTAGGAGGATGGTGTGCTGCTTACGACTGACAAATTAACACACACTACCAACCAAAGTACTTGACTAAGATTTTTTACTTACTCCTTTTTTTGCACTTGAATTGCCTCTCTCATATTGCCAGCCCCCAGGCAACGGTTGTCTGAAGTGAATATTTCATACAGACCTTTATACAAAAAAATACATACATAATACATTACAGATACTTTTACTTTCATGCATAATATCTAGCATAGTCATTTCATTTCTAGAACAGGATTTGTGAGAAACTGGCAAGTCTATTCTGAGTTTGAACTGCAGGCAACATGCTATTAAGCCTCTTGCCACCACAAACTGATTATAAAATAAACTGTGCACTAGTTCAGCATAATAAAATGCAGTTTTGGTTTGGGGGGTTTTAACAACTCTCATATGTAGTGTGTCATTTCTGGAGTTGTTAACAGTGGTTACTAGAGCTGCAAAAGTTTCATGATCAATTCCAAGCTGCTGACATAAGGAAATAGTGTTTGAAGTAGTTCATCAAAGATTCCACATATATTATTTCTCTTCAAACATGGGTACTTCCAGGCTGCAACCCATGTGATAAAGCATTTACCTGATTAGATATTCCTATAAACTCCCACTGAATTGGGAATAATATCAGTATCCTCGAAGAGCTCTATCTAGAGCTTCCTATTCAAAAAGTCAGAAACAGTAGGTCACTTTTCAGTGGAAGTAGAGGTGAAACTGGGTATGAGAACTCTCAGGGAGATGTGGTAAGCAGATCAAGGCCCTATCTAAACAAGCAGTAACATACATCAAAGAAAGAGACCACCTAGGCTAGTTGTTAGGACACAATACTGCAGGCTCCATGCAAACTCTTCATGTCAGTATTGCCAGTCAGTCTCCTGAATTCAGATTTACAGCTTGAACTAATGGCTTGATTTTCAGATAGATGAACTTGTGTAATTTTGGATACTGAGGCATGCAGAGATTAAGTGACTTTGTCAGGGACTTCCATTGCTTGGGTAGGTCTTTCATTGTTTTCATTGAGATGGTAGGTCCAGGAATTCAACATTGATGTTAGGCATTCAAGGGAGTACTTTTCTTCCCTAATAACTGAGTGGTAATACACTGCATTCTTATTTGGAAGATTCACACTTAATTTTCAATTATTTCATCTCCAGAGAAGGAAGTGCTCTGGAGTCTGAGCACTCTGCCTCTGGAAGCATGCAATCCAGGGCTTCTGTCAATTAGTGGGGAGTATTTGCATATACTTTAGAGGAATGGAGAAAGTCCAAGGAGATTTTCCAGGGCCAAAAAAAAATTATTACAAACTGAATATCCCTATTTGAACAATTTTCTCATCTTTTTCTTGTATTTCTATTAAAAGATTATTTCAAATTCCTTTTTAAGCACGTCCTATACAAAGTGTATAAAAACTGAGTTGAAAATAAAGATAAAAAAATGTAATAACTTCAAAATTAGTTGCCAGTTACTATTAACTTGCTACTTGTTTCATTAATAAGAAAAAATTGTTCATTGGGTATTAATGTGTTTTTCCATTGAAAAGCAAGTTTGCTTATAATTTTATTTCAAGAATGACAACTGCATACTTAAAACTTACCCTATTCTGCCTTATTCTCAATTTTTTGAAGTTAAAATTAGAAAATGTAGAAAATTTAAAGGGACTGGAAGCAAGCTATGACACCCTTTACTCCCTTGATGGCCACACATCAAAAGTAGACTAGGTCCAAATTGATGATGATTTGATAGCAAGTCAATAGATCACCCAAAAACAAATTGGCATCCTTCCCCCAGATACTGGACAGCAAGTGGCTGTAGCAGAAGCTTCTCTAGAGCAGGTATCCTGGTGAAAGGGATGGTAGAAATTGGGGCACATGTTGACTGGGATGGGAACATAGGAGCAAACCTATTTAAATGCTGTACAAACATGTTTTATACCTCATGATGGAAATAAAAGAGCTTTTCATTTCCATGGCTGTCAATCTAGTACAACTCACCAGCAGCATTACTTCTTCACATAAGGACCAGATTTATTAAAACCTGTGATAACACAGGGGGCTGCAACTGAAGGCACTTTAAAAATAAGGGCAGAATCTGATGACTTTGTTTGATTTGAGGGGTTTTTGGGTGCTGTCTTCCGTTATAGAGGAAAACAGAACTTTGAACTTTGTTCTGCAATTTGAACCACTGAGTTGAATAGCAAACTCTTCCCTAACATGCTCACAGTGAAAGCAAGATTATTGTTACTGTAAAAGACAAACAGAGAGCTTTGATTTTTGGGTAGTTGTGGTGAGGGTTGAACAATATAATTTTCTGGATTTGTTCAACAATCCAAAAATTTGCCTTTATCTGTTAATTTTGTATGGATTTGTCATAGCAATAGCAAAACCAGAATTCCACTTCTGGACATGATATATAAACAACGGAAAACACTTTGGAGGGGAACAGCACACTTAATCTTCAGCTGATTTCTAGTCTGAATAGTCCTGCAGGAAGTCTCTGTTTTTATAAAATTAGTGTATAAACTCATTACTGTTTATCAGCCAATATTTTAGCTGCTCCTGCCACTCTTGAAATGGGGCAGAAACTGCAGCCCACTGCAATGGAGAAACCCACAGGCTGCATCTGCCACAGTGAGATGTGGCTGAGCACATCTGCCGATTCCCTACAACACTTACTTGTTTCCCTATGTTCCTTATATTTGTTTTCCCATACACGCTCTCCAGACATTGCCCTCTAGTGTATAATCATTCCCCTTGTTTGCACTCCAGGGGCCCAGTGTCAAACACCAGCTAGGGATAAAAAAAATTTTTTTCATTGCTATTGACAAGTGTGTGGAGAAGGGACCTTTATTTGGTCCCTAAACAACAAGGGAAAAATCAAAAGGAGTACATGCCACTGCTCAGATTAAATTCAAACTGTCTGTTAAACCTCTAATTATCAGCTTGCCTTGTGGGTAAAATGGTACCATTCAATTATTGTTTTTTGTTCTCCTGTCAGCTGCAAAAACATATTATCACTGCTTTTCAAACCAGCAAAAAGAACAGAAATTCTGCAAATTGCTTTCTAAACGTAGTTACTTTAAACCTAATACCTCTCTGCAGCATCTCAGCAATTGCATAATGCAATGTTGCATGCAAATTGTATTTAATGTGGGTATTCCAATTATTTGTTTTACATTATGTAATTTTATTGAAATTATTTCCTTTGTTGCTACATAGCATGTGGTACAGTTTGACAGATATGGCTTTCTGTTTCAAAGATAAATTCATGCACGTATGCGCCGACTTGCCTGTACATATTTTTTGAGACACTGTAAATACATGGAAAAAAATACCAAATAATAGTTAGTTCTCTGCAACCATGGTGAGGAGCTCAGGAGAGCAGATTCCTATGAAACTGCTAAAACCACAGTCTTTCCTTCACCACCTTCTCTCTCTGGGCAGCCTGTGCAGGATTGCTGCTGTAGCCAGGATCTTTAGTGACCACTGTTGGTGGCAAATAGATATCCCTTCTGCGAAGCTGCAACATCTCTGCTCAAGTAAGAGGGTTCTGTGGGTTCTGTCTCTGCATTACTGTATCCCATGCTGCTACTCTGGCCTTGTAGGGCTCTGTTTTTTTTGTTCAAATAGTAATTTTCAATATATACATTTACAATACGAATTTTTTAAGGTACCAGAAAGTTGGGAAAGGTTTTCGGTAAAATTCAGAATCCTCCTGTTCTCAGGGTGAAACTTGTGCAGGTCCATTTGCAAGGCTAAATCTACATGTATAATTAATTACATTGTTTTAGTCAGGTCTTCCTCATCTTTCGTAAAGTTAGAAACAACAATAAATTTATTTTGCTTCTTTGGCTTGAGGCTGGAATTACCCTGAAATTCATCCTTGAAGGTCCATCAGGGCAATTTATCAGTTTACAAATGTAATTTATTATTCATGCTTTCTATGGTAAGAAATATTTTGCTGAGAAAAATCAAAAACAGTGCTTAACTTGCCAGTCAGAAAATCTGCTTGTCACAGGCAAGTGGCAATGAGAACACTGGAAAGCTAACTTAACCCCAAGTAAGCAATCCCTGAGCTCTCACAATGGCAGTGCTGGTGCATCATGCTTGGCCAGAACACTGCAGAGGGAAAGCACAGGTCGTGCAAGTCTCCCTGAAGTTCTCCATCTCTAATCATCGCTCGTCCTTACCTGAAGATGAATGACGGCTTGACTTCTATTGACTGCAAGGAGAGCGCGAGGGGTCAGTGGCAAGGAGAGTCGGCGAGGCCGGGCAGTGGGGAGGCGAGTCACACCTCATTAGCAGGCGTGCAAGAAGGAGAGCTTTAGATTTGTTTCAAGCCCCTTGCAAAGGTGCCTTGACAACTTGAGTTATGCTGACAGCCTCCCCTCAAAGGGGAAGAGAGTGTCAGGCAAGAGAGATGAAACATGTTTCACTGTCACCCTCCACACAACTTAAATGGATGGCCCAGAATCTTGCCATCAGCGACATTCCCATCTGGGGAAAAATGGAAGAGTTGAGTTTGATGTTATAAATCACCATAATTTGTTACAATTTCCAAAGACAAATATGACAGGGTGGAATTACTTTGCGGTGCTGAGACAGTCATTTGCAGAAGCCATAAAGTGCCAGTATAAATCTAAGGATGAGATATATTTAATCTGCAGAAACAGAGCACAATATCACCTCAATATATTGTGTTTACCAAGAACTTAGCTACAGTGATATGGTATTGCAGGTTGTTCCTTTCATTTTACCCCTTGAAATCAAATAGGTTCTTTTATTAAAAAAAAAAAAAGCTAATGAGTTAAAAAGATTTTTCTGTATGTTTTGTATTGCTCCCCTGAAAGGGAAAACATGTTTTTTTATGTCATCCAACAAAATAATGCAATCCTTAGTTTTGATAAAACAAATAGTTTGGGGGTTTATAAGTGCCAAAGAGAGATGACACACTGATCTGCATTTGAGGCTGTTTCTTCACATCTTCACAGTCATTCTTGTTTAGCAGCTTTTAAAAAAGCAGGTCTTATGAGACACCCTTCCTTTTGGAAGTAGCAGGTCACAACGTAAAGCTGTAACTTGAAGCTTTTTTTTTCTTTTTTTTTGCCAGTGACATAGTTCAGTAAGAAATTTTGAAGGCAGAGCTGTAAAATTTGGAGACAAATGAAAGGATAGACGGTGTCACGTTATAACATTTCTGAGGTCACACTCTAGGTCACTAATTTTGTCTCTTCTGTAATAGCCAGTGTTTGGAGTGTCCATGTAGAGCACATAGAAAGAAAAGTGAGTGTTCAAAGTGTAAAATTTGAGGCCAAAAATTCATTGCCTGCATGTTCTTGGGTAGGTTGCTAAGCCTCTATACTTTGATTTAGCTAGACATCGAATGAGGTCTTTGCCAGTCTTCCTCAGCCTTCCTGTAAAATGCTTTGAGTGCCCATAAGTGAAAGGATCTCAAACAAAAAGTGAAAAGTTCTTTTAATAGAATTCACTGTCATACTAAGTATTTTCTATTTTCCAGGAGAGAAAATGATGGCACATTATGCATCACTTTTTTTAAAGGCTGGAAAAAGAGAGAAATGAAGTCTAAATGCTGATTTGGCACTTACTCAGATAAGCCATCCTCAAGCCCTGGCCTTTTACTTCCATAAATTCCAGTGCTGTTGTGTCAGTGAGTAGATGATGATATGTTCTCCCATGCCACATTTGGGTGTTATCAGGAGAGAGATGAAACACATTTCAGTGTAGTGCTCACTACTGAATAAATCATATCCCACTGATGCGGTGTGAGGGTATGAAAATCTCACAGGCTACACAGTCAGCCAGGCAGACTCGATGAGGCTGGATCGTCCTCTCTTAAAGCACTCCCTGAGCAGGAGCTCTCAGTATGCGAGTGTGCTGCTCTGGAGGAAACTGGCAGGTGCACTGAGCTTCTTGAAGTGACAGCAGCTATAAGAGGAAAGGATTTTCTGCCGACTTTCCTCCTTCCTGCCATCCTGTAGATGGAGTTCAGTTGGTTTCCATCCCGGAGTTGCCAGTGTTGACATCAACCATGGCATGAGCTGCAGTAACTGCCTTTCCTGACTGCCCCCATGTTTCTTTCTCTTCCTCTCAGCTCTCTGCTTGTCAGTGAACCCAGTAAGAGCAATAATGAGATATTTGCTTTCATGCTTTTGCTATTCTAATGTTTCTTAAAAGGCAGTAATTTTTTAAAAGAAAGTTAAAGCAAGTGGCTTCTACTCCTGAAAAGCAAGGCTTGTCTGTAAAAGGCTTCTCTTCAAGAAAGTGCCAGAAAGGGCTTTGCCAGTGTGAGGGGACCTGCGGTAGCTTTGGGGGCTCCAGATGAGATGAGAGACACATGAGCAAAAGTGAAGAACTTTCTTCACTAATGAAAATTGTATATGTAGAATGTGTAAAAGGGCATTAGCCTGACTGCCTCTGTAGCTTCTGGCTATCTGCTGCAGGGAATACCCATGCACTGGAAGAGGCGCAAGTCAGTAAACACAGGTCTGATTCCCCAATCTGTTGGAGAATAAAGCTAAAGTAGCTGTAGAAAATATCACCTGACTTCTATCATAAAGCAGAGCTTAACATCCAGTGAAGAAGGAAAACAATAGTTCATTTCACAAAATCTTTTTTTTAACAAACTATTATTTATATTATTATGTTTTCCTGATCTATCATTCAAAATGTAAATGCTGCTCTATAAAATCTCTATGGCATTTCTGGAGCAGAGTTTGGCATGTTTTAAGTAAGAGAGTAGGAGGCACAAGACAATCTGTTGGAACATGCAGAAGTAGACATAGTAGTTCAGTGTAGAGTGAGGCGGTAGCAATGTTTATTGCTGCAACACCTCAGTGCTTCAGTCCATCCTTCCTCATTTTCCAATGAACTGAATGAAGAAGCAGCAGAGAAGCTCGGATTTCTCACTATGTTTGTTGAGCAGATGTCTGAGAGGCCAGACTATTTTAGCTAGAAGAAGGGGTAAAATAAGGCAGCAGAAGTGAAGTGAGAAGTAGTTCAGCAGGTGGCTGCTCAACCCCATTTTATCACTTTAGGAAAATTGAGAAGGCTCAATTACACACACGCTGCAAAAACAGAGAGCCTCAAAACACATACTCAGCTAAGCACTGGAAATCCATGTGGATGGAAGTTGCATCTTGTCTGAAACTGTGCCTAGACTGCCTGAGGGATGGTCAAATCCACTGTAACTACAAGGGGGGAGGTGAACTGCTCTAAGTGCTGTGGGGGACCCACAGAGTCCTTTAGCAGAAGGTGGGTAATGAGAAGACTTGGCTGCCAGTGTAAAACTGGAATTTGCACAATAGACTCTTTCTTTTCAGTGAAAAATTGTGTATCAACATAGAAGATGGTGTGGTTCCAGCTTTACTGTGCCTGGGTCTATGGAGATGGACAGGAGGGTACCCAGATTTCTAATTCTCCTTGGCATGAGAAAGGAATGAGAAAGAACACAGAAAGACTGAGAAAAGCCTACAGGATTTGTGCATTTGTTAGTTTGTAACTTGCAAGTTTCCTCCCCTTTTTTTGCCTCCACACTGACCTCCCAGTCATATTGAAACACTCCTGGAAATGCTTTAGTCCATTTTGCTGAGAGCCCTCCAAGGGGTGAAGCTGGACATTTCTCTGCACAGCAGGAGGGAGACATCATCACCCAGCTGGGGCACCCTGAGGAATTGCACAGCCATTAATGGAAGGTGATAAAGGCAGCGATGGCTTTTTACAGAAAAAAAAAAATCTAGCTTTTTCTAAGTACCACCTGGCCTGCACACTGCTGTGCAAACTGTTACCCTGTCATTCCCACCTCTCTACCCCCTCAGGACTCAAACAACCTTTAACTATGAAGTTGTTTTTTCTTTCTTTTTTTCTTTTTCTTGATGTCTTCAGTATTTTAACCACAACAACAAAGCACTTGCACTCATATCACTTCACGCAGGCTGCTGCCAAACCTTGTAAAGCTGCTTCCAGGGTGGAAATGGTTTGCAGGCAATGTCAACAAGAGGGAGAGGGAGCTGTAAGAGAGACCTGAGAAAAGTAAGTGAGCTGCTGCAAGCGCTTTCCAGACCAGTCGGTCAGAGTGAGAAATAATTTTGAAGTGTTGCTGGCCAGTGACAGCTTCTTTGCAAATTTGGGCTAACCCTGCTGGCAGAGGAATCATTTCAGTTATTCCATCACCTGCTTACGAATCTCCTTCATCTTTTTTTGTACATATTTTCTGTTCTTGTCTTCACATTTCTCTTTATTGTTTTGTCTTCTGCTTCTGTCCTGAATCTCACCTCAGAAAGCTGTGGATATTCTAGGTTTAATGGAACCAGTGCACAAGGCAATTTCATAGACTTTATTAGTCTTATAACATAAGCATTATTTTTGGAATAGGTATGAGGTCTGAGATTAAGCAAAGGACTAGAAGCTCATCTGGATTATTCTCTCATTTTTGTTATTATGTCACTATATGCAATTGGACAAATGCTTAACCACCCTGTCTGTGTCCAGCCCTCCTACAGTAAGACATTCTGTGTCTTCAGTGTCATGGTATGGCAATTGTGGGTAGAAGATTATCCAAATCATTTTTTTCATCCCTTTGACCTTAAAAATGAGAGTAGTTGTGATTTCCAAGTTTGACACATACAGTTGACAATATCAATACAGCCCAGAGAGCTTCAAGCTCATACAGCAATTGATGTAGACTCTTCATTTCTGGGTTTGGAATAGTTACACTTACACATCACCCTGCATTTGTGCATAGGGCCTGGCAGCAGTGCACGTTAGTGTTCTGTCCATCAGCAAGAAAAGGGCATCTGAGAAACACTGTGTGTGAGCAGAGGGCATTAGTGGCCCAGCTTGGTACATGTACGATACATGGCAGGGATGAGTGTCCCTGATCTCGTATGACAAATGTGAATGATGCCTATTAGAGGGCATCCAGAGTGGGATCACTGATGCATCTTCTCTACTGAAAAGCTGGGGATCAATCTCCTAAACCAACCAAATATTTACCCTTCTGGAGTGGAGAAAAGAGATTGTCAGGGACCTGATTACAGACACTTTGCCTAGAGCAATTTGCCCTGGTAAAAGTTGGAATACGTGATATAGACTTGCAATGTGCAGCAGAGGAAACAAAAATGTCTCAGGCTTATCCTCCCACACCCCTCTTTTTCCCACCACCTGCCTCCAAAACTAAGGGTGAATGGACTGTTCTGTCTCTTTTTACATCCTTCCGTCAGCAGTGTTGCTTTATGAAAAAGGAATTCTCTGCTAGCTGTTTCTGGGCCGATTCCAGCCCCTGTGAAGCACAGTGCCCAGAGCAGAGCCTGGAGAACAGCCTGCTGGCTGACTCTTCCTGGTCCAGAGACAGACCTTGGAGATCCTGTCATCTGAGAAAACATTGTCATCAGCAGAAAGCCCATCCTTTCCAGGAGAGGGATTGCTGCCCAGGCTTTGAAAAGGAGAGGAAAAGTTACAGGGAACTGTAAAAAGGGAAAATGCAAGAGGAGGATGGATATGAAAGCACTAGTGAGCAGCTAAGAGAGACTTGGCTCTTCAGCTGGCAGGAACTATCACACAGCTCCTAGAGTGCCAGGAGCTCCATTCCCAGGCAGAAGGAGAAGGGTGAAAGCCTGTCCTGACTGACTTCCCTATGCTCCAGGGCCAAACATAATTTCACAGCAATTTAATTTAATGCTAATTCAGTACCTAGCAGTTGTATAGCCGTAGTGTGCCCTTTCATCAGTATGGTAATAAAGAGCATATTCCACTTCAAACCTTACTGGAAATGTACACTTCATTAGTGTTAATTTTCTTTGGGGAATCTCCCATTTTCTTGTGTCTGCAGCTTTGGCACTGGAGTTCTGTAAAAGGACAGTTTATTAGACAAGCCTAACCACGTCTGAATGGCAGAAAGTGTATTTGGGGACTGAGAATTCTGACTGCAGAAGCACAGTCACTTATAATTTCAGAAGAGGACTGTTCTAGTGTACCCTTGGCTTTTCAGTTGGTTTTATTAGTAAGATATGTATCATAAAAATTCATATCACGCTTGCAAGTAAGCTCTAGCAAGTTAGTGTATCTATTTCCCCTCTGGTGTGTAGGTTTATAGTTTATTGTTTTGGCTTGTGCTTCTAGTCTCCCAAAAGACTGAACTTCAAAACTTCCCCTGGCAGCTCTTTCCACAATCCTATAGCTCTTCCCATTAGCAAAATGTTCATTATATTCAACTGATGAAGTATGGATTTACTCCTTCACTTTCACTGCCACTTGTCAGCATCTCTGAATAACAAGATATTGCATTTCAGAATGCTTCATTGACTTTTTGCCTGAATATTATATTTTTTTAAAAATAGCCCAAACTGCAAAATAACCTAAGTATTTATTTTATACTTATTTTATAAATGTCATTGTTTGCCTGACACTGTTTTTTGTTGTTGTTTGTTTTTTCTAATATTAAAAGAGTGGAATGGAGAATGAAAGAAAAAAATCCTTGTTCTACTTGCTATAGGAACATCCTTGAGAAGGGGACAGTGCAAAGACATTTAAAAATGAATGATTCAAAAAAATGAGCCTTTACATATTTGCGGGGTGAGGCTTAGGTATATATCATGAGTAGTGGCACAGTTCTAACAATAATAAACAATAGTGTATATTCTAGAGTATATGTTAGAGAATGGTGCATAATGTACTATCTGTATTTCTAAAATTAATATATAGTGTCCTTAAAAGAGCTAAAGTATCCTGTGCATCCATACAGCCAGAGTGAACAGCTGCTGTGCAAACTACTCATATTATTACCAAAAATGACTCAATGATAAGTGTTACCTTGCCTTAATTTTTCTGTTTTTATGATATTTGGCACTGTCCTAGAGGTGTGTAAGGTGCTGTACAAACACAGAATAAAAGCAGAGCCTTGGGCTTAGCCAACAAAATTATCTCAGAAAACATAGTCGGGACAAGTGAAAAGGAAAGCAGTCTTGACATGATGAAGAGATATCTCAACATGCTGCTGGCTGCATTGTTTTTGATAGGTGTCAGAGCAAAGGAGAATTGCCAATTTTTCTGTACTTCCCTCTGGTTTGTGTAACACTCAAAATCTTATTTATTTGCAAAGAAGAAGCATACTTTACATATAAAGCTACAAGTTTACTGTTAGTATATGATGATATGATCTAAGAATTGTGATTGGTCTAGATCTAATTATTACAGAAAGGGAAAGAATGCATCTATGCAGAAAAAAAAGTTTCAAAATTAATACAGCTAACATTATTATACATATATATTTTCGTTTATACCATTTTTCCTGGCATTGTGCTTACAGAATCACAGAATCACACAGAATGGTTAAGGTTGGAAGGGACTTGTAGAGATCACCTAATCCAATCTCTGCTCAAGCAGGGACACCTAGAGCATGTGGCACAGAGTCTCATCCAGGTGAGTTTTGAAGACATTCAGAGAAGGAGACTCCACAACCTCCCTGGGTAGCTGTTCCAGGGCTCTGTCACCCTCACAGGAAAGAAGTTTCTCTTCACATGGAGATGGAACTTCCTGTGTTTCAATGTATCCCCATTGCCCATTGTCTTATCACTGGCCACCACTGAAAAGAGTTTGGCCCATTCCTCCCTACATTCACTCTTCAGGTATTTATACATATTAATCAGATCCCCTCTCAACTTTCTCTTCTCCAGGCTAAATAAGCCCAGCTCATTTAGTCTTTCCTCATGAGGTAGATGCTACGGTCCCTTAATCATCTTTGTTGCTTTATGCTGGACTCTATCTAGAAGCTCCACATCCCTCTTGTACTGGGACTGGGGAGCCCAGAACTGCACCCAATATTCCAGGTGTGGCCTCACCAAAGCTGAGTAGAGAGGCAGCATCCCCTCCCTCAACCTGCTGATGCAACCTGGAACCCATTGACCTTCTTGGCCATGAAGGCACACTGCTGACTCACAGCTCATGTTGTATATCAGGACTTCCATATCCCTCTCTATGGAGTTGCTTTCCAGCAGATAAACTCGTAATCTGTGCTGGTGCCTGGGGTTGCTTACCCTACCCTTCACCTACTGCTCTGTTCAGTTGTTTCATTTGGGTGATGGCGGAGGTGTTACAGCAAGTCATTAGCATCTGGTTTCCTTCATCAAGAGGAATATGATGTTAATCTTTCACTGCAGAATCCACTTAGAGTCATTTTTGTATGTGTAACGTAGCTTTATACTTTGTACTCACTTCATTTGCTGCTTCATTTGACTCCAAATTTCTATGTAGCCTGCCATACTCTTCTGTGACCTATGTTTCTATGTCTCAAATTCTCTACTGTCATACCAGACCTTTATCTGGTATGTATCTGGTACACTGCATCTTTGAGTTAGAGTTGCAAAATCTCATTCTACATAGAATAACTGCTTGTTCTAGTTATCTAAATAAAACTGTGTTTGTACAACACAAAGATAAACCAAAGTGAAACAGATTAAGCATAAACACTTGATCAGCTTGAGAAATGGCTGCCTTAGCTAAACCAAGGAACACTGCACTGTGGGCAGATCAAGAGTATTTTAGAGCAAGGCTGACAAACCTCAGTCCTGAGACCTTGCAAACTGAATGCAAAGCTTACAGCCTCTAACTAGCAATGATAAATTGTTGCTACCCTCTTTAGTCAAAGGAAACACGGCGTATATTTTCAGTCCTTCCCTCTTTGGCAGCAGGATGGATGTATTATTGAAGATGTGTGTAGACACCTGTTATGGGACTATGTGGTCACACTTGGAATGGTATTATAGCCTGTGATGGTGGTGTTTATAACAAATTTGGCCTGGATCAGCTTCTAAATGTTTGGCAGCAGGAAGTGCTGAAAAGGTATTAACTTTCCATTCTGCTACAAATAGCTCCTACAAGTCATTGTGGGAAGCATGCAAACTCCAAACTCTTAAGTCAAGACAGCACATGAAATATTGATTTCCCCTGGGGTAGAAAAATATTAAGCTGGCCTGACCCTTCTTGCTGACTACCTTCTTTCAAAGTAATTCTCCTAGTCCTAAGAAACCAGATTTTCCTCAAAAATTATAAATTATAAGATTTCTTTTGTCTAACATTAGAAATCTGTTCCTATATATTTGAGCTTGCCACCACAGGCTCTCTTTCCAGTCTGTAGTAAAAAAAAAAAAAAAAAACCCTAAGTGCCACCCATTTGATCTCCGCATTCTTTGGAAAAAACACAGGGAGACTAGAAGAGATCGTTTCTCTAAATTGACTACACAAGAACTGCACCAACTAGTTCAGATGAAGATCTCAGATGCCTAAAGTTAGATGAGATATTTCTCAAGTATCCAGTTGAAATATAGTCTACAATTTATTTTTTCCAGCTGCATGCTTGGAAAGTTTACATTGTCCAACTGCAAGCTCAGAAACTTTACATTATTCTCAGCTTTGTATAGGGAGTTACAGAAATGATACCTGCACAAAGTGACAATAGAAAATTTCAGCAATTACAAATCTCCATTCCTGTCCTGTTTAACCAAAGGAAACATTGCATATATTTTTGATCTTCCTCTCTTTGGCAGA
>JAUBOD010000006.1:710961-731819 GCA_032353885.1 Nothura maculosa
GCACAGACCTGGACAGGCTGGAGAGTTGGGCAGAGAGGAATCTCATGAGGTTCAACAAGGATAAGTGCAGGGTCCTGCATCTGGAGAGAAATAACCCCAGACACCAGGACAGATTAGTGGTCGATCTGCTGAAAAGCAGCTCCACAGAGAGACCTGGGAATCTTGGTTGACAACAAGCTAATGATGAGTCAGCAATGTGCCCTCAGGGCCAAGAAGGCCAGTGGGACCCTGGACTGTATGAGAAGGCATTTTGCTAGCCGGTTGAGGGAGAGGATCCTGCCTCTCTCCTCAGCTCTGGGATGCCACACCTGGAGTATTGTGTGCAGTTCTGAGCACAACTCCAGTATGAGAAGGATGTGGAGCTTCTAGGGAGAGTCCAGCAGACAGCAACGAAGATAATTAAGGGCCTGGAGCAGCTACCTCATGAGGAAAGCCTGAGTGAGCTGGGCCTGTTTAGCCTGGAGAAGAGAAGGTTGAGAGTGGATCTGATTAATATGTATAAATAACTGAAGAGTGAATGCAGGGAGGAAGGGGCCAAACTCTTCTCATTCCTGTGCAATGATAGGACAAAGGGCAATGGGTGTAAGTTGAAACACAGGAAATTCTATCTGCATCTGAGTAAGAACTTCATTCCTGTGAGGGTGACTGACCCCTGGAACGGGCTGGCCAGGGAGGTTGTGGAGTTTCCTTCTCTGGAGGTCTTCAAAAGCCGCCTAGATGCCACCCTGTGCCACATGCTTTCAATGTCCCTGCTTGAGCAGGAGGATGCTCCTTCTAACCTTTACCATTCTCTTATTCTGTGATTCTGTGATTCCTAAGTCTGGGTTACTACCCAGCTGACTCAGTGAAAGGCTGAAGGCTGAAACAATTAAGACATCAAACATAAACCAGATAGGTGCAAGTTAGAAGCAGAAAACACTTTAAAGAACTGATTAAGACAAAAAAAATCCTCAGTGTGAGGGATCCATTAAGGTTGCCTACAGTTTCAACCAATTCCCTGCGGCTTTGCAGCTCCAGAGTGTTCAAGTGGTGCCTGAGGTAGAAATGCCTTCTTCTAGTTGATCAGAAGGCTGCATCTCTTCCTACCATGTGACAGAAAGATCAACCAGCCTCATGTTTTCCACCCCGCTATTAAATTACTAGGCACTGCTGTAGCAGGATTTGATGGAGAACATGATAAAGAAGATCCAGATGGTCCAACACATGGCAACTTGTCACATCGGCAACACAGATTGATAAGAGGTGATCAGTTTAGTTCATTACAGACCACCATGGCTCCTTGTTATTTTAAGGTTCTTATTTTCATGTCTTTCATCTGTCTGGATCTTGGCTCTTTCATTGATCCCATTCCTCAGTGGGCTGACCTCCTCTGGCATTAATTACAGTTCTCTGGAACAACAGCTTTCACTTACCAGGATAGGACTTCAGCAAAAGGGACATAACATTTTCAGTGGATCCTGAGCCAGTGTCTAAGGTGAAGCCTCAAACAGGCCATGCTCCTAGCAACATTCAGAGTGAGATTCATAAAATACTTTTTTCATGATGTAACTTCCAGGATCAACACTGTGGATGGAAATAAAAGAAGGAAAAGAGAGAATTAGTAGGAAAAACTAATAGGTAGAGGAAGTACCTCTACCTTCTAATAGGTAGAGGAAGTAGGTAGAGGAAAATACAAGCTTTTCCTGAAAAAAAAACTAGGATAAAAGAAGACAAATTGCTGCCTTCAAATGTTTACAAATTTATATCTCCGGTAGTGAAAGAGTCACCCTTTGTCACAGTAACCGGGTAAAGGAGGATTTGGCTCATATATCTCAATGGAAAGGATTAGGAAATGTAGAAAACATAAGACTTTAAAGTATTTTTAAAAAGAAATTTCCCAAAGACTGTCTTGAGGCCTCTATCTAACACTATTGCTGCAGGGTAGTGTTGTAATGTGAAAAGCATTTCATCATTTGCAAGGCAAGAGGTTGCTGGCTCAGACAAGTGTCATTATCAAAGACAATTTTCACAATGCATTGGAAAGCTTCATTAAGTGCTGCTTGACAATAATGTTGGTTCTGCTTTGTTCAGTCACTGGAATACAGACCCATAGCTGACGACTGTTTCAGGATCATGATGCAGACACCCTTTTTTCAACCTGCAGATTTATCTGAACCCCTTTCATTGCCTGTAAGATACAAGTCAGTGTGAGCTGGTCTGTGTGGTAAGAATCTACCAATATGAACTGCTTTTTGGCTAAAGACAAAACCAAACTCAAAAAATCACCAGAAATAGAAGGTAAATTTTATTAGGACTTCTTCAATCAGAAGAGAGCAAGAGGAGAGAGATAAGGAAAAAGATTCAAAAGTCAATAAATCCTACATTAAATCCCTTCTTCATACTCCACATCAGCAAAAGGTGACAATTCACAGAAAGAGATTTCCCCCTTTTGATTGAAAGTGACCCTCATGTTTAAGGGTTAGTGAAAATGTGGGAAAAAGTAGAAAATGAGTAAGTGGAGATAGTGAGAGAAACAAAGGATCTAGTTAGGCAAATTAAAGTAAATTCTGGGGGAGTTGGCTGCTGTGAAATCTGAGATTATGATGGAAAACAAGGAAGTTTCTGAATATACATTTAGCTGGCACACTCTGTAAATCACTTAATCTCCTTGTGTCCTGTAACAGGCTGGGCAATTTAAAACCAGCCAGACCCATATGAGTATGACTCAGCAGGGAGTAAATACACACAGGCTTGTGCTCTGGGGACTTAGATTTTCCAAAAAGAAAGTAGTTGGGGGAGGAGAGCAGGACAAGTAGAGATAAGGAGATACATTAGAATCAAGCAGAATGCAAGATTTATTTTGAAGATCCATGAAAAGGAAACTTGAATGTTTTAAATAATCCTTTCAAAAATTAAGCCCAAATTATGACCTGATTCAAGTTATCTGAAGAGAAATCTTGGTGCTTACAATGGTGTCCTTCCAATAGTAGGAACAGACAGAATGTGACCATGTACGACAAAGTGGAATAAGTCATCCTCCAGGGCATACCTCTGGTATGACAGACCTGGTTGAATCAAGGTGAAAATAATTCCTCTCCAATCTGAAATCTTCCCTTCTCCAGCATTACAGATTTCTGTGTGGATTTTCAATGACAATGTCAATGTCTAGAAGCCAAAAACTTTTACTCGGCCTCAAGGCTAGGGCACCAAAATCTGCCTCTTGATATCAGTTTGCCCTGAAATTTGCTGTGGAATAAGATTATTTCAACCATCTTTCTCTTTCCATATCATAATATTTTACTAGAAAAATACTACTGTCCTTTCACTAAGTTTCAGAGTTCTATGTATCTTAGGATATGTGTCTTAGCCTTAAAGGAGCTTCTTCTTTCCAGCTGAAAGTGCATTCCGCATGTACTTAGAGTGTGGATTTGTTTGCTGATACATTAAATTGAAATATTTTGGAACTATGTTAAGACAAAATCCAACATTTCCTTCCTTTATTTTCCAGACCAATTCAGAAAAAAAAATCAGTGTTTTTAATTACACCTTTAGATATCATGTCTGGAACTGCTGTAATGTGATAAAGACAGGGAATGGCAACAGGAAAGTTGATGACATTGGCAGAAAGCTATCAGCTGATGTGACAGTACTAATCCCCTAAAATTGTACCAATTTATTGCCATATTTTTTCACAGAGTATTTCCAGAATAGCTTTTGCTACAGTTCATGAGTAAGAAAGTTTATCTCAAAAAAATTACAGGAACAATATGTTTTGGCTTTTGCAAATCTTTATAAGCCTACTTTTGTTTTATGGAGCTCAAGAATAAACCTAACAGAGCTTTAGTCAGTTAAAGGTTATCTGTCAGCTAAAGGTGCTGGGCCTTAACTTTTCTGTCACACTGTCAGGAGTTAGTATGAGAGATACCTGCTGTTGCAAGACAGACGAGCATTTCAGCATTTTATCAGGCTTGCTGGGACACTTTATTATTTCTTCTAGCTTCAACTTTCTCACAAGATGCTTGAACAAACAACACCTATATTAAAAACTGAGCTGAAAGTAGTGTGAGACATGCTTCAGAAGTGCTTGTTCAGGTCTGCTTAGCAAAGTCAGGTCCTAGCAGCCACTCCCAGCTGTCCGGAGTTCAGACTGGGTCAAAACCGTTTTGGTATCCACAAAATAACTGGGTCAGTATGCTTGCTACAGAGCATGAGAGAGCTCTTCTGCTGGTTGTCACAGTCCATGTGCAACTAAGCTGACATTTGCCTTTACGCAGTAATGAACAGGAGTGTGGGTACTGTCTCAGGTTATAATGACCACTCATATATTGTTATATATTCTAAATTTATAACAGATTACCTTTTAGCATCTCTAGGAAGATATACAGTCAAATCCGAGTCTATCATGGCTCCATTTGTTTTTGTGGAGACTTGAATTGGGAAATGCCACCTGTAAAATTCTCCACTGAGCAGCACTATTTCTTTTAAGTTGTGTTTAAAAAAGAAAAAGGAAACACGGAGAAGTTTGGAAAGCAAGCAAGGAATCATGGATTCAAGGGATGCAAGCATATAGTGTTACCATGCTAGATTCAGGATAAGCAGCTTGCATCTCTCAAACATATGCTGCTGTAACAACGGTTACAGTACAGAGAGTTTTGCTCTGAGGCAGTTTAGAGTGGCAACCTATAGGCTTGCCATCTGTGCCATTTCAAGCAAGGGAAGCATGTCTTTTCACAGGAAGAAAAGTTGCAAACTATTACCGTCATGAAGGCTTGGGGTTTCCTTGCTGATATATATATTTTAAGAATAATTAGCTGAAAAGGCACTGTTTGGGATCAGTTTATAAATGCTCACAGTTTAACCACAGCATGTAGTCAAATATCAGTGGTAAGTGTCATGAAGATACTCAAATCCTGAGAGATGATTAAAACTCTTATGTTCTATGTGGCAGTATAATTTGTTATAAGTCTATACTACAAAAGTCTGTACTGGCAATCTGCCCTGGCTTTGGGAGTCTATCCTCTAAAAATAATTTAGGAAGTATAATTTCACCTCCTGTAGGAACAGGACAGTTAATTGCAGAGAAATGAATTAGACAACCCTCTGAGGTCCATCACTCCATATCTATGACTTTGCAAAAGTAGAGTTCAGGTCTAGGGCTCCTTCAACATTTCCTGGAAAAATCTTCCTGAGGCTCTGAATGCATAATTATTCTGCCTTCTTTGCAAGGATATTTGGTGTGTTGAATAATCATTGCTAATTTCCCATCACCATTGTGGTTACAAACCTAGGATGCTACAATCACAATATACAGGAAAAAAGAGAAAGATTAAATAGTGGCTTCAATTAATTCCCCAGGTGACAAGATACAGTTAAAATTGGATACATTTTCAGATACTCGATATTACTACCTTAACTGCAAAGCCTGTCTACCTAACCAGGTCATTTGAGTGTACAGAAACAAGCTCCCTTCCTTACGGAATACAAGCAAATGGGTGAAATTTAGAGATGAAGATAATAGCACACATCAGGGGAAAAGAACTAAGGTTCTGCTTCAAAAACATTCTTCACAGAAGGATCTAGTAGGATTTGAAGTTTTCTTCTTAAAGCAGGTAAAAGTTAGAGCTTTCTTTTGAGTTTCACTTTATGTTTCGTGTTCATTTCAATCCACAGCTCAAAGTGAAACTGTAGGATTTGGGGAAATGAACAAAAATGAGGATGTGCATTAAAATGTCACGTGCAGAAATATTCTGATTGGAACCTTAAGACACCATTCCTTTTAAAATTACAATGGAGTTTTGATATTTGACCTGCAAAGACTTCTTAGAAATTTCTAGCCTTAAGCATCCTATCCAGCATAGTGCAGCTGTGAGGATGTAGTAGGCTGTCTCCTCCTCTTTTCAACTGCAGACATATCTTGCACACATTAAAGTTACTTGGAGAAGGAAATAAAGTAACTGTTAAAAAACCTGCTATCTCCTCAAAAAAAAAAAAGAAAAAAAAAGGAAGAAAGAAAGAAATGACTTGCAGTAGCCATATAGTGATATGTGGATTTTAAGGCTTGTTTTCTTTTTCTGGTACAGTGATTTTTTTTTCTGGGCCTGCTATATGAAATAGGAAGAAAGGTCAAGTCTGAGGATGAGAGTGAGCTCATAATTTTGAAAGAAATTTTCATGGTTTCACATGCACACCCCAAGACTTTTATTTTCATAAAATATTTCATATTTTTTATTTTATTGAGAAACTGGTAATAACTACAGTAATTTTTTCCCATCCCATGCTTCTTCCCATCCTTGAATTCAGAACTGATTGCTATTTTATCTACAGGCTTGTTTTCATTCAGAAACATTTAACTGAGAGATTATATTTTCAACCACACTTTACTCAGCAACA
Source organism: Nothura maculosa (assembly GCA_032353885.1). Lineage (NCBI taxonomy): Eukaryota > Metazoa > Chordata > Aves > Tinamiformes > Tinamidae > Nothura > Nothura maculosa. Next base: position 717,331 of record JAUBOD010000006.1, read on the forward strand.
GTTTCTGAGCTCCAAGTGTCAAGTTCTGGTCAAAACTGAACATTTTAATAGTGCAGAAGTAGAAGACCTACTTCCTGTGCTTTCCCTAAAACAATCTGTTTTGTTGGTAGAACAGAAACATGGAAACTACTAGAGGAAAAAAACATGCTTCTGAAGAGTATTATCAGTCCATAAACACCTTTTCCTTCTTCCTTGTTTATTTTTCAGTAAAGTCCTCCCACATTATCAGAAATTCTTTTTGAAACTCTGTTTCTTTTAGTTCTTCTAGTTTTTTTTTTCCTTTTTTTTTCTTCTGCTCCAAATGGATAAATAATCCCTAGTCTTCAGATTCTCACAAAGGCAGATGGACACACCAAGGAATGGCCTCCAGCTACTTTATTCCCACTGATAACCTTTCTCAGTAGTTCTCTTGTTAGAAACTTTCATCAGAATTCACAGTCTGAATGTAACTTCCTTCCTATATTCCTATAAATAGGTCTAAAATCATGAAGACCATCACTTTTTGCATTTGTCTGTAAGTGCTACTTTTATAGACCCACAATGTGACCTTAACTTTCCTGCTGCTGAAATGCCACAGATCAGTACTGGTGCTGAGCCACAGGCAAGCACATTCAGCGCACGCACAGCTCCACTCAGCAAGGGAGCTCCTCCCTTTCTGAGGATTAGGAGAATCCCTTTCTGGAGCTCCCTTTTCAGACTGCAGTTTGGTGCTATCATTGCCCCTTTGCACTTGTCCTGATGCACACAGACCAGAGGGAAGTGCACTGCTCAACCATCCTGGTGCAAGGAGCAGCTGGCATGGAGCAGCAGGATGCAATCACTCTGTTGCCAGCTCCCATGCTAAAGGTGAGGGAGGTAGTGGGTAAGGCCAAGCAGCATGTAAGATCCCATAACACCCTTGTGATGCGAGTTACAGGACTTACAGGTAAAATACACTGTTATTTCCCTGCTAAAATGAGTGTTGCAAAAAGGAGATGGAAAAAGGAAGAAAGGGCTCAACAAGGTCAACTTGAGATAAAAAGCTAACAATGTGTTCTTTTTTACTTAAATCAGTAGACAAGTTGGTAAAATCTAGAAGCTAGGTCATTGCAGCCTCTTCCAAAGCCATTGGTGTCTTTGGTAGAGTATAGTATTCTTCAGCTGCAAGAATAACCCTGCTAAGTTTATAAAGCTAAAATATCTTGTTTGTACAGTTACTTAATCACTGTAAAACTGCACATTACTGTTGTCACATGGCTATAGTAAAAGGAATATTTAAAAGGAACCAGAGCTTAAGGGTAAGCTAGGGTTTGGTGATCTGCCAAGCTGAAAATAGCATTTAACAGGCTTTTAATCTATTTCATAGCTTATTGTCCCCATGAGTGCTGTTATAGTCTACAGATAAGAAAAATGAGAACAAAGGGTTATTTTCACTTACAATTCAGCAGCTGCTGGTATTATTACTATGTCATTGGTAATCAAACAGAGGTACACTAATAACTGTATCCTTTAAAATGCAGTGTGCAGTAAATATTTGTTGATTTAAAAATAACTAGGCTGCAGAAATTAGACAGCTCCTTCTGTTAAAGTTAGCAGATTAAATGCTCACAGAGCCAAGCACCACCAAGAGAGAAATGCCTGCCATTTATGGAAGCTTTTGTTGCTCTTTGCAAAATTGCTCTGGTCTGCTTGTATCATGGAGAAAAACAGACATTTAAAGTAAAAATGCAATTAAAATCAAAATTAAGTACATATTTTGCTTTTAAATCCTCATTTGTAGATAGTACATAATATATAGCTTTATAACTTAGAGAGAAGCAATTACTAAAATAACTGACTACTTGCAACCATTTGACTCACTCTAATTACTGGATCACAAAAGGCATAAGAAAAGAAACTTTTATAATTTCCTGCTCATCGACTCCACTCAGGATGGCTGGCAAGGCTTTCCTTGCACACTACAGTGGACAGGCAGATGGCCTAATGGGATTTTTTCTTCTGCATGCAGCACAGGGGAACTAATGGAGACAATTTTGCCTTGTAAAGAACAACTGAAGAGAAAGGAGAATTTCTAGAATCTGGCTACTCCATTTCCTTGGAATTGTGCTGCTTACATTGAAAGTAATAGGGTACAGGTTGTGATATTTGTGATCTTTTTCTGCTCGGGGTTTGAGTCATCTTCTTAGGGCTTGTCAGCTGAAAGAGACTAGAGGAGGGCCCTGTGCTCATGGAACAGGCATGTAGGGTTGGACACACCTTAGCAGAGAAAACTGATAATGAAGAGAAGGAAGGTATTATTAGCTTCATTGCATAGGTGGGCACTCCACCTTGGAGGACAAATTTCACCTAGTGTTAGACACCTACAATGTAGACTTCCCCACTGAAACTAATTGGCTAGAGTCAGTGGGGAGACTCTTGCGTTTCTCATGCTGGCTCTTTCTCTTATAGAAGAAGATTAACACAAGGCTCTAAAAGAAGTAACTGTCCAACAGTCCAGGAAAAAAACAGTGAAACTATACCAAACAACACTAATTTGTTCTGGAAGTGCCAAAATAGTCTAGGAGACTTTAACTCACATTAGCTTATATCTTACTAGCAGTGAGTAGGATTTAGGATTTAGGTTTTGAAAAAGATTCAGCTTTGGATTCAGTGCATGCTTATGAAATATTACAGAAGGTGGTTTGTCCAAGCCACCTGGAAAAGGTGGCATATTCAAGCAGAAAGTCTAAATATTTTTGATTTGATGAGATTTATTTTAAATATTCTGAATTGTTTTTGAGTCTTTGAGATTTGATCTGATAATAAGAAAATAGCATATACTAAGAACAGCAGCAGACCAAAATAGTGTTCCCATTGTGCTCTAAGATGCATACAAGTGCTACAGCACCTTTCAGTGGCTGGGGATTTCCTCTCTTAATCGCCCTTTGGTTTTGTATATGAGGATGGTTCAGACAGTAATAAACTGAATCTGAGCTACACATCTGCTTTTTCAAGTAGTGTTTGGTGCAGGGGCAACACTGACAGATTTCATTACAGCAGCCTTTGCAGGCATTGATGTATTAACACTGTCATCTCACATGCAGTTTGGATGAGAGAGCCTCTGAATGAAGCTGAGAGCTTCTGATACCAAAGTGGCAAATGATTCAGCGCAGATCATTATACACATTGGGCTGTTATCTCCTCGACAGCGTGTGAGGCTGAGTGAGCTGTCTCTTTGGTTTATTATTTATTTTTTCTTTCTGTGAGTTTTTTGAGGAAAGCAGCCTGCAAGAGAGCTGGAGAAGTCGTGAATATGGAGACACATTTCGAGGAGGCAATGGGGGATCACAGCATTTCCACAAAAGCTGGAAAGCTGACCTGGTGCCTCTGCAGTGATACGAGGCTTGGCAGTTTGCAGGACATCCAGATGGGAAATGCAGATGACTTTCCTGGGCTTTTCTCTACTATTCTTTCATGGGGGCCGTTCTGGCTTTGTGATGCAGTGCTTCAGAGGGCAGGCAGGCTGTTGCCAGCCTTTACATCTGCTTCATCTTTCATCTGAGCAACTTTAAGCTCTTTGGGTAGCACTAGGTCTTTCCCTGCTTCCTTCAGATAAGCAAAATTAGCTCTGTTTTGTAGGTCGAGAGAGAGTTACAGTGAGACGAGGTCATTTAATGCGGGTCATGTTTGAAAAGTAGCTGCAGGACTGGGAACAAAACCAGAAATTCTCCTGCCTGCTGTCCAGCGTAAACTCTTTAATGCAAGGTTATAGGCATCCCAGGGATGTCACACTTGGAACTAAAGACCATGGACACCATGGATGATTTATTTACACTAAATACGATCGTAAGAACTACAAGCACAAGAGTCATTTTGTGCAAACCACTTGGATGGTAACTTAGTTCTTCTTAGTTCTTAGATGCCATCTTGTGCTGGGAGTGAACTGCTACACAGATTAGGGTGCCCCATAGGGCTAACATTGGGCATGCAAAAGTCATTCCACACATTCACATTCTTTCATGCAGACAGGGGCCTCATCAACCACACTCCTAAATCATCTGAGAGCATGTTGTCCTCCACAATGAAGCCAATCTCTTGGCTCACGTCACCTGATAGCACATTCTGGAGTTGCAGTGGAAATGGGACGGGTAAGTCTATCCAAGAGTCTGGTCTGAATCACTTACAATAGGCTCTAGCTTTAAAAAGCCAGGGTTTTTCTGTTTGCCACAAAAAGCAGACAAAAGTTCTGTCTCTGACAAGAGCTCTCTATAAGCTTCAGCAGCTATTTCATTTCATCTTTGCCCACAAGGAAAGCAGTATTGTAGAGCTGGGTGGGAAAAACTCATGTCAAAAGCTTTTCAAAAGTTACTTTGAAAGTGTATTTCATCTTCAAAATGTAAGAGGCTTATCTAACTCATGGCAACTGAAATCAGCTTTCCTTATCTCAATGCATGGTGCCCCTCTGCCAATCACCAAGAACTACTGAGCTGAGGCAGCAGTTTTGGGGACATTAAAAGGGCCAAGGCTTGCAGAGAAAACATAGAGAGCACGTCTTGCATGTGTGTGTTGATGTGGCAGAACCCAGGGAAGGGTGTAGGGGTGCAAGCTCTGCGTGCCATCTTCGGTTATCTCCTGAGATCAAATCTTGCCCTACATCTGCAGCGGGAAATGAAGTCTGTGGCCTTATCTGAGCTCTTGAGCAATCACAGTGTAGAACTGTCAGTCATTCTGACTGGCAATTTCTTTTGGATGGAAGAAGTACTAAAAGTCCATGTCTGACAGCCTAAGGATGTTTCAGCTCAGAAGTCTTCACTAAACAGCTTGAAATGCCTGTATACATCCTGCCAGCATTCTGCATGGTTGTAGCAACTGTTACAAACTCTTTATTTTGAATATGCTTAATTTGCTTCCAGCCACTCTCTATGATCCCCTTTTTGCCCAGCCAAACCTGCCCAGATGCTGATGCATGCTGGGGACAGGGATTATTGATGAAAGCTGAGCAGGCACCACATGTGGCTAGCTAATTAGAGAGATCCCAAAACAATGAAAATCCATGAGCATGGTGAAATATTGATGAATAGAGCATGAGAGAATATATTCTCAAGTTGGATTCGCAACTTACATTAAAAGTGAAGGAGAAGCTGTGTATCTGAGTCCTTATACATTGTGTTGAAATCTCTTTCTGTGTGTCTTACAGCTAATTGTTTGCTGAAGGTACCTCACAACTCATTCAATAAGAGCAGCAAATAATTGTACGGTAGAGGAGAATGGGAAACGTACATTTAGCACTCTACCACAATTCTGCTAACACCGTTGGGGCATTTGTCTATTTTTACACTAATTCAAAAATGCAGTCCCTGAAGGTCACTCTTTAGGAAAGGCCTTAATTAAGATTTCTGCCTGCAGCAAATCGTGTGAAGTATAATACATCACACTGTAGAAACCTAGATACAGATCATTGGCTAACCTGATCCAGTCATGTGGTATGAGCAAATATTGCAATTTTCTTATCACCAAGGATCATTTTGTAGTAGGAATAAAAAAAAAAAAGCGGTATCTAGGTTTTCTTAAAATGTCCATGGAATGACAGAAAAATATCTGCCATTCAGGCTAAAATGTTCATTTAGGGAGTGAAGGTCAAAGGAGATATATAATATACTGACAGAAAAATGCAATTTTTTTTGCATCATAAATATTAAAAACAATACTGTTTAAAAGGTCTAATTCATTTTTATTGAATTAATTTCCTTCCATCTGTTTTTCTCTTCTTTCCCTCTGGAGCTCCAAGGGCTATTCTTCCCAAACCAAGGACAAATCCTCTTTGCTTGCCAAGCTCGAAAGTTCACTTTTAAAACCTTTCCAAAACTGATGCTTTTAAGTGCTTTTTTCAAAGCATCCAAACTGTAGCTATGGTCAAAGGCTTCAGCATCTATGCTGTTAACATGGCTGTTACCATCTCTTTTTAACCCCTTTTGATCCTTTCCCAGCAGACTGGAATGGGAGAGCCCGTCTGCATTCGTGACATTGCACAAACATGACAAATCCATTCCCTTAGAGACAGTGGCAGGAATGGTGCCAAAGTTAGCAGCAGCCACTTTCATTTATATATATATATATATATATATATATATATGTGTGTGTGTGTGTATATATATATATATATTATTCAGCTGCAGATCTTCTATTTTTTCTTGGGATGTTCCTGTTTGGATGTTTGGATACCATCAGAAAAACAAAATAGTGTTCATGTCATCAGTTCAGTTCATGTCATAATGAATTTTCCATAGTAAGAGGGAGCTTATTTTGCATGGTTCTTATTCTTCAAAGAATAAAGTATATTCTCATACTGAGACATACTCTGGAATATGGAATACTGAGTATTCAGTACTCAGACATACTGACTGAAAACACAAAAACACTCACCAGTTTTCAGTATAGTGTTTCTGAGTCCCAAAGCAGAAATGGCTAAGAATTAAAGAAAAAGCTTATCTTACAGATTTTCCTTCCTGGCCAGAAATTTCCCTGGAGATTTTTTTTTCACTGAGAGCTTCCAAGAAAGTTGTCTTGCATTCTCCCACTAATGCTTTTTCCCAAATATTAGAATTTCCCAATTTTCTGTCCTTTCTCTCTCCTCTACAGACTATAATGATTTCCTGTTTCCACTATAATAACAGCAACTACAGGGAGACAGCTCCGGCAAGAAGATTCATGTGGCACTTCAGAAAACCTCTAGAAAACATATAAGATATGGATACAGATATCCATATCTTTATCTGGGCTGGATACAGATATCATGTTCCCGCCATTCCCAAGGACAGTCAGGAATCTGAACATACTAGATTTGGCTTTCAACAGGCCAGATCCACAGCCTTCTGGAAGGTTAACAAAACCTGAAATTGTTAGTTCACTAGAAGACCTTGTAAAAGTTCTAATATTGCTGGAACGCCTGAAAATGGGAAAAAGGTACAGTGTTTGCTTCCAATCAGAATATCTACATGCTGCTATATATCATGCCCAAGATCTGTCCTTTCTCTGCATTGCAAGGACTACTGCTTCTTTGATTTGCCTTTTGAAAGAAAAGGGAGGGGGAAAGCTTTGTTATTAAAACTGGAACTTTTCCCTTCTTGTTTATTCTGTGGAATAATCATTTATTTTTATCAGCTGACAAGACAGCAAAGAACAAGTTAGTGTTTTAGCTTTGTGTTTCACAGAAGACAATAATCAGTGTCCCGGTAGCATTTAATACTGCATCTTTATAAAGTACAGCAGCATACACAGTCTTGAAAATGTAAGGTTGAATAAAAGCATAAAAGCAATGAGTATTTAAAAGATGCATGTCCCTAAACAGGGAACGGACTGCATCTCTTCCTCTCCCGATATTCAAAATGCTCTTGTCATACAAGGGAGTTAGAAACAGATGACAGTAACATTTCAAAGCAGTCAGGGCTACAACAAGCTAACTGCCTTCTTGCCTTTCTTTCATTATTTAACTTCACTGTGATGTTTAAGGAGGGGTTTATTATAATGATGTGCTTTGGTATAGATGAATAGATAGCTAGAGGGGTAGATAGATAAATAGACAGGAAAGTCTTCACATGAGCAAGGGGCATTTTACCTAAGAGTTTCTTGTGTGCGTGTCACTTTTCAAACAGATTTTCAAGGATTTTTTTTCTCCCCTTTGCAGCCAAATGAGAGAAATATAGCCTGCACATGAGAGATAATATTGTCCTGGGAAATATCCAGTGGATTAATGTATTTCTACCAAAGCTAGCAGGAAATTGTGTTTCAGTTTGTGCTTATGGGCTTATTGTGAATACGTCATCTCAAGAACAATTTGTTAAACAAGGAACACTGAGTGTTAAAAAAAATCAAAAAGGAAAATAAACGTGGAATGTCAGATTCTGTAATAGGCTTGATGCATATCTCTATTGTCAATAACCCAGGTGCCAACAACTGATTCCCTTCATTCTTGTTTCATAATGAAACAAAGATTGTGAATTTACAAGTTATTTATGCTCCATGTCTCAGCTTGTCTGTGTAAATTATTCCAGTGCTGGACAGCAGTAAACAGCCATTTGATGACCTCATTATAAACAATTAGTTCTATAGCCTAATTCAGCAACAAAGCCTTGTCTGACATGCAATTGCTCTTGAACAAGATTTACCTTTGGAATGGGAAACCTCTGAGCATAAATGGGAGCGTGAGAGTCAGGTCTGACTTCGGGACATTATAGGAGAGTAGATGGATGTCCTTAAGTGAGTCAGAATCCAGAGAGAGGTAATCAATAAGGGATTGAAATAAATGATGTATCCAGGGTCAGCCACTTGTGTATGTCTTTCCTATGTCCAGGGCTTGATGAGTAATCGTGTCTTTTGTATTGGCTTCAGTGAAGCCACACCAGTGTTCATTCCCTACCTGTAGAACATACTATTGATGGGACCTCAGACTGGTTGCTGCCATTGTAAGTGGCTGAGACATTTCCATAACCACCTCCTGCCTAATGCAATCCTGTGCTTCCTATGATTTTGCCAACAACAAGTGGTCTTTGAAGCAAGTGATTTATATCCCTTCTACTTGTGAAGGCAGACACTTGCACTTATGGTGTAAATTTCATACATGCATTTGATATAATGAAGCCATGATAACCCAACAGTGATGTTGGGCACCTACGGTTCTGCCTGCCTAACAGAAATTCTATCTATGAGATTTGATTTACTGACAGGAGAAGGTCTGGGGCTTTTATTCTCCTTTTGAAGACTTCACATTTCATTTCAAAGCATTGGTAGCATACCAGCATTGGCCCTTCAAGCTTTCTTAGTGCTCATGTAGGGATTGTGTGTCCGGGATACCAGTTTCTCTCTCTAGCTGAAATCCTTAAGTGAGAGTTCTTCCTGCCAGTGACATTTCTGATCCTGTTTCCATAGAGACCAAGGTCAGACAAGAGAAGAAAAGGTTAGGGGACATTTTCTCCTAATTATTTTAAAATCTATACCTTATTTTTCTCCTTCTACTGTCCATTTTCATAGAAGAGATAGCAAATATTCTATATTTCTAAGGATTACTTAAATAGTACTCCCTATATGTGGGTGTACAGACAAAGACTTGCACACATAGATGTGTATATTTAATGGAGGATTTCTGCTGGATTTACATGGCATTTCAGAGACAGAACTTTATCCCAGTTTCAGATACTTTTCTTTTTTTTCACATCTACAATTTCAGAGGCATGAAAAGGTATTTATGATACAATGAAAAATAGGTTACATCAGCCACCCTGAATTCTGATAGCACTTCTGTAATTTAGACTGATCAGCAGTTGAAACAAATGATTTTGACTTTGGAAGCAAGCTGATAACTTCAGGTCATTGCATAGTGTAAGAGAGTTATAAGGGTCACTTCTCTTTCTCATCTGCAGTCTTCTCAATCTGTTGTCCTTCTTCCCTTCTCCTAGAGAGAAAATGGAGTATTTCTAAGGGGTCCAAGAAAAGTAACTGAGAAAAATTCTACTTTCTATTCAGCAACCTAAGGGTGTAGCATTTAGAAAGGTGTCCATGTCACCCCTGAAAAATCTCAAGGTGTCCACGGATTGAAAAAGCTTGCAAAATACTGCATGATTTGCAGCTAAGTTCAAGCCTTCAGTCTCCAGAGCTCATGAAAAGCTTTGTCACAAGGCAAATATTTTTGCAGTTAAAGGCTGTTGTACATTGACATGACAGCAGAGGACTAACTATGCATAGACCTTGCTGTAGTGCTCAACAATACCTTGTTCCAATTTCTTTGTTCAGTGCACCTTCTTTTTCTACAATACTGTTAGTTATGCTCTCCTTTTCGTGTCAGGGCCAAACAAAGCTAGTGCTTGTGCTTTCTGAACAAATAATAGAAGGATACCGCAAGTAACAGATTATTAGAACTGATAGTGTGTGATATTTTAGGTGTTTGTGCTGGTCTCTATCTCAGCTAACTTCAGGCACGTAGCCTGAGCAACTTCATTCTGTAGTAAATGGTAAGAGACAGACACTTCCAGAGGGCAGTTTGTCCTGTCCTGGCCAGACATCTTCTAGGCAATTAGCTTAGACGCTTTCAGGTGAGTAAAGTCAAGTGAAATGATAAGGCAGGATTTAAGAAATAGGCACTAAGCCTAAATGAAGTTAGTTGGGAAAAGGTATGGAAAATCTCCCTATAAAACATTTCTAAATTGCATCTAATGGTAAATATTAGAGATTGCCTTCATAAATGCATCTTCTCATAGTAACTGTAGCAGAATTTTGCCTCTCATATTTACCCTTCTCATACTCTGCTCATTTTCCATAGAGCCTGTCTATACAGAAAATTTTCATTTTCCCAATGACACAGTGAAATGCATTTTCCATGACAAAAAGCAAATGCTTATTACAAAAGAAAAGAAGAGATCTTGTCTGTGATCTCATGCTGAGAGTTTTGTTAAGTTTGTTGGGGTATGGCAGTTGGATTTATATTGCTACCAAGGGTATACTCTATGCTTCAGTCAATGTATAAGAAAGAAATTAAACTCCTCCAGGGTGTCAAAAAATAGCCTGTCAGTCAGCACTAAATGTGTAGACAATCTCTTGTCAATTAGTAACATCTGAGGTCTGACCCAGTGAGCAGGGTAAGAGAAATGAATGTAGGAGGCTGACACATTACCTGTGTGGTTTCCTTAAGCTTGCAACCATTCAATGTGACATATGAGCAAGAATGATTCTGTCTTCTCCGTATCTTTATTCTTGAATGTAAATTCAATTAGAAGAATAGCAATTATGTGTATTCCCATGTATTAGGAATCAAGTCAGGGCTAAGAGGGAAAAGTAGCCCGTAGCCTATCTGTTCCACCAGGGAAATAGTCTAGTGCTGCGGTGTGAGCATGCAGGATGCCTCCCCTACGCTCAGCCCTGGTTCAGTTCTTTACAGATGTAAGAATAAATGGAGACAGTCATAGAAAAAAAAGTGTGGTTCAGAGTCTATAAATGTGTGTTAGCTGACTGTGGGCAGGAATAAACTGTTCTTGGCATTTCTTGGTAAGAATGATGGACTGCAAGAATGTGTTGTCAGTCTGCCCAGGAGAACCTTCTCTGTGTTTCAGTTTTCTTGCTGAAAGTGTTCAGCTGAGTCAATTTCCGACTCAAGGAAAGTAGTTAAGGGTAGTGTCGTCAGATCGCTGAACCAGAACAGTGCAGAAAAGTCTTTTGCCTGTTGAATGAGCATCAAGCTCAGTAGGAGCCAGTGCAGGGGAGCACTGCAGGGAGTTTTGGTGGAAACTGTCTCAGTCAAATTTTCATCTAGTGCATTAATTACTTGGGTATGCAAGTCAGGATTTTTCAGACACAAAATCAACTTCTTAATAGGTTATTCATGAGTAGTTTCAACCTGTTGTCCCATTATTAATAATTATTTCTACAGCAGTATAACATCAAAACTCCCAATAAATCCAAGATCTGGGCATTGTACAAAAGCACAAACAACTCAATAAGAATCAAGCTGATAAGGCTTATTAGCAGGCTGGAAGAATTTGTTTGGAAAGACCCTTTTACCATAAAGAGACCTAACAGAAAAAATGTTCCTTATTTCCCTGTAGAACTTTTGAGGAGTTCAAAGAACTCTTTCCCCACTTACAGGGGAACTCTAGACCCTGTAAAAAAATCTGTAAAAAATAACAAAATAGACTAGTAGCTTGCCTGGGATGTGAGCAACTCAATTTCCCACCTGTGTCTGAGAAACCTGTCTTACTCTGCAGCTAATTTTTTTCTCCAAGTATCTTCTAGAAAGGCTCCACTTCACCTAATTAAACCATCATGTGGCCATATGGAGAGAAAGATACTGTAAAAAAAATGAGGATAATGAGAGAGTCACAAAGAGCAAGGTCTTAGCTCTAACTCCTGAATCATCATAGGGAGCTGATGGTTATTACAGCTCACATGACTGCAGTGCACCCTAAATGCCATGGGATGAGCCCACGCAGATCAGCCACACAGTGTGCAAGTAGCAGGTCCCATCCATCCCAAACGTTCCTCATAGCAGTGCATCTCGCAGTGGCTCAGGGCAATCAGCCCTCTTTTGCTGAATTTATGTTGTCCAGAGTCCAATCAGAATAAAAGCTACAATGTTTCTGGAATTCCTAGACAAAGAGTCTAGGAAAAATACTGCTCTTCTTTTCTTCATGTAGGGTGGTGGTGGGAAGAACTCCAGGATATCTGGAGATCCAGGACCTCTTACCAACAAGATGTGGGTTCAGCCCCTGTTCGAATAAAGAGGATTGAAGACTGTAAGAGGCACATTTCTCAAATTTCTGAAACTGTAGCTAGTCGTTCTTGCATAGGGTAAGCTTTCTCCCTTTTGCTCTGCACTGGATCCCAGAGAACTTCGCTGTTGACAGCATTGTCAAATTCTTATGTCCCCACAGTAAGCTTTCATTTTATCCTGCTGACGCTTTCTTACAGTCAAAATAATAACTATGTCTTTCTTTACAGCTAACTCCATAACAAATGCTACTTATAATAGATATTTCAGCTAATAGTAGGAAAGACTGATCTGGATGTCTCACAGGTGATCAGATCAGACAAAGCAACAAACCAATCCCTAAGATTCATTATTAGATGACTGCTGTAAGATTATAGAAAAAATATACATATTTAAAGAAGAGATAATAAGGAGTGATTTTTAGTGATGTGGCAGGACTCCTTGAGTGGTCTGACATGTTGGCCTTAGTATAGTCACTCTGATCCCTGAACCTACTGCCTTAACCTTGGCACATATCATGGTGGTATTTTTTTTTATGTGCATTTCTTATTCTGATATTCCTTGTGCCTTATTACAAAGAGGGACCAAAAATAATCCTTTCTAATCCTAGCAAAATCATAGGATCTTTTCTTTCATTTAAAAATACTATAATACTGTAAGCTTTAAAAATCATTTGCATTTTTCAGCCATGAAACATTTTACAGAGCCTATGATAAAAAAAAAAAACTTGTTGTTTCTGACAACCATACTGTGCTAACATATTAAAAACATATTGCCTGAGAAAAGATGATTATAAATAACTGGCATTGCAGCTCAACACATTAGTGTGCCAGTCTTTGATTCCTCTATAATTATAGAGTGAAAGCTTCAATCCCTACATTGGGTGAGCACTTAAAAATTACAGCTGGAGTAGTAAATTACTGGTCCTCAATGTCCTAGTCAGACAGATTGCTTTCAGTTCATAAAGAGGAATTCAGTATTGTGTCAGATGTAGATTCATTGGTGAGCTTAATGCGTTCTATTTAAAAGTACCAGATGAACTAAAGGAAATATTAGAATATTTCACAACATAAACAATGTGTTTTTGTTTGCAAAAACAAGCAGCAACCAATGTTGCCTTAAAATTCACATTGTTCATATTGATTTTTGTTTTACACGTCCCCAGGAACAATACCGACTAGATAATAGAATGTGGGCTTTTTTGTTTCATTGGATGCTATATCAATAACAGGCTTAACTCTTGCATGAAGGTAGCCTGCTGAGCTTTTTGAACCTGCTGATGGACATTTGATTCAAAATGTCATTGTGTTAGGAATCACAAAAAAAAATCAAGAAAAGCAATAGTAAATTTTCATTCCAATAGGTTTAGTTTTCTGATAAATTATTGTTTTCTAGGGATTATTTTTGAAATGCAAAATAAAAATAAAAATCAAGATAGTTTTTTCTGTTCTAATGCAATCCAAAATACTTTGAATAAACTGTTTTTTGCTTTAGTCTAGGGCCAAGTCTAACAGCAATGTAAGTAATTACAGATTGAGAAATGTCATATGCACTGTGCCTATTTCAAACAAGACAGATTTGTGCTTAAAGCCAAATGTGTATTCTCTTAAATCCGTATTTTGTTATATAAGTGAGTACCTAACCCAAAGCTCAGTAAATTTGATGGGCATCTTCCCACTGAACACTCTGTCTGACAGCATGAAGTGGTCCTGATTTTCCCACTTGGTAAATAATGCCAAATACCACCAAAGTTCAGAGCAAGCTTGAGATAAACAGCACTTCTAAAGCTAGAAATGTGAGTAATTGGAGCCTAACATCCACCCTTGAGGCTGGATACTCTGACTATAAAGCTCTAACAGGTGACTGCTGCATTGCCATTGGAAGCAACTGCATTCTGGCTGTTTGTTAAATATATATATATATATTTGTTTCCATTTTTGGCTTCTTGTGATTCAGATTCAGCAAAGAGGTCAAAAATTAAATGAGCAATGAAATTAAATTATTTTCACGAGCAACTAAGCTGAGGCTGGAGCATATTTACGCATAAATATGGGAAAACTTGCCCTGTCCCTGAATGTGTCCCATTTATTGTATGACTAAATAGTGATCCTTAGTTCCTATAGCTGTCAGCCCCACTTTATTTCACAGGAAAAAAAAATGTTAGTAACACATCACCCACAGCCTTCTGAGTCAGTGGTGATATTTTCAAAAATGCTTGAGTGACACAGGAAAACCTAAGTGCTAATAAAGCCTGTCTGTAAAAGTTACATGTTGCTTA
>JAUBOD010000006.1:731919-754475 GCA_032353885.1 Nothura maculosa
TGCAATAACTAGTAGGTACTGTCCCAGGTCAGCTAAGATCTTGAATCAGATCTTTAATAATTCACTAGAATTATTAAAAAGACATATGAATGGAGAAATAATGAAGGACATGATTTTGAAAGATCAAAGATCAAGAGATTTTAGATACAGTATTAAAGTCATTGAATGATGCTTTTTGAGAGGAATGACAGAGAAATTTTGAGCAGGAAAACTTGAAGATGAAGATAGCCAATCTATCATCTGGTCATTTCAGCAATAAAGAAGGCAGGCATCTCTTCTGACCCCATAAAGAATGATTTTGTAATGTACGTAGTATTTTTTCCACTGGTGATGCAGCCTATCTCCTTCCCACCTGGGATCAGATTTGCAGCTACAAGAACATCCATGTAAAAATACACAGACACTTCCCTGCTTTATTTTTTATGTTCAGACACTTGTGGACAGGCGTAAGAAAGATGAGAATCAGTATATCTGTGAGAAATGTGGATGTCTGCACACATTAACTCATTTAAAATGAGTTATTTTCTAGCAAATTGCATAAGCAGAGTAGATTATATATTTTGCAAGAAGAGCAGTAACAGTACTAACTGATGGATTAGTTCAAGACTGGTATTACTGTTAGTCCTATGGATACAAGCATTGGTATTGGTATGTAGATATGAAAAATAGATTGTTCATCTGGTTAGTCTTCTTTTACCTGAGAGATACTGGGAAAGAATGTGGTGAAGTTGTAAGGACTTCACTAGAAAGCCTGGAGAATTCTAGGCAAAAGTGGCTGTTTACACTGTGAAAGACATCTTTTTTAGCTATACAATGCTAAATGGAAAACAAAACTAAAAAAAAAGATCCTTTAAAAATACATACCCATTGCTTTTCAATATATTGAAATAGCTTTTGTTATATTGAGTCTTATTTGCAGCATACTTCTAACCTCATTGTTTTCCGGAAGTATATTTCTTAATAGGGACAGAGAAAAATCTGCTACATTATATATAGTCTTATACAGTGAAACTACCTTTGCAGTAGAAAGTATTGCTTCTTTATTTAGATCAGCAGGGAGCATACAAAAGCACTAAAGAAAGACATACAAAACCTTTAATGATTTCATAAAATTCTAGAAGCACAAATAGATATTTGATTAAATTCCATGCTGTAGGGATTTCTTTACTCCAGAGTTTCAAAGTCAGAAGAAAATTTTTATTTCTTGGTAAATTGACTAATCATGTTTCTGAGGACATTGGTTTGGGTTTGCTGTTTGATTTATAAACAAGAATTTGCTGGAGAGAGGAGTAACAGAAGCAGAGAACATACTCTACTCTGTTATTATCACAGGCATAAAAATCCCCTTTACTGCAACACATTTTACAGAAAGAGCTAGTCAGATGAAAATGATGACATCTGCCCATGAGACGAATGACTTTTTATGTATTGAAAATTCCTACTTTTGATGATAAAGAGCAAAAGTTAATCATTTCATGTGGCTAAGCTTTTACTTCTAATTAAAATACATTTCCAAAAGTAATAGAATCTTAGCACCAAATAATTTTCTCTGGAAGGGACTTCTGGAGGTCACCTAGACCAAATCCTGCTCCAAGCAGGGCTCTCTTCTTAGTTGAGTACTGTTGCTCAGGGTCTCATCCTGTCAATTCTTGAAAATTTTCAAGAAAGAGTTTCCACAATTTTTCTAGGCCACCTGATCCAGACAGAGATCCAGCTCCTGTTGTGACTTTTTTCTTCTTTGTTTACAGTCAGAATTTTCTTTGCTGCAATTTGCTACTGTGGCCACCTGTGCTTTCATCAGGCAACCCCAAGAAAAGCCAGGCTCTACCTTCTCCATAATTCCCAAGCACATAGAGGCAACTGTTGTAGCTCCTTGGCTGCTCACCCTCATCTTGCCCACGTTCACCAGCATGTGTGCCAACTCTATGTCCATCCTAGTCATCCTCCCCTTGAGTCTTTCTCTGGCCTTTAGTCCCTCTCTTGTCTCTGGGGTTCCAGAATGAGCCCTGGATGGACAGTGGATACAGCTTTGCAAGTGCAAGTGCTTTGGGGAAGGAAATAGTCATCTCCACCTGCTGGTCACACTCTTGCTAAGGCCAAGTCCTCATCTTTCTGCAATTCACTCCAGTGAATTGTATTTTTGCTCTTCTGAGTAAAAAAAAGCTCTTTAACAGAGATACTCAAGACACTAAAGAAAAGAAAGTGTGAAATATCTTCAAAGTGTGAAATGTCTTCATTTTTTCCTGATTTTGATGATAGTGATGGTCACTTTGACTGTCTAGTCTGAAAAACAGGTGACAGGGATTTCCTGAGTTAATTCTAGTTATCAGGGAAGTAGCATCATTTAAATTGTAGCACATGAAAGAGTAGGGTATAAAATAGAGTATAAACCGTGATATAAAATCACCAGAAAATACCCATTACCTTTAATAATTTGTTCCAGCATTTAACTTCCTTGACTGTTTTGAAGGTGTGCTATTTTGAATTTTGTTTCAAATTTCAGGTGTGGAATTTCTTATACATCCTTGTCTGCAAGGTCAAAGAACTTTCTAAAGCAAAATTTCTGCTCCTCATTTAGGCACTTAAGGAATATAATGATACTTGTAAAGCCAGATAGATTACATCCTGTAAATAATTCATAGTAAGACATTATTTTAACATCATAATCTTTTTCACAATTCTTCTCCAAATCCACTTAAACTATCAGCACTGTAGACACTAGAATTGGCTAGTGTGGTTCTGGCAGTGGTCATACCACATCAAACAAGATGAACTATAACCTTTCTCTCTCTTGCTTCTGTATCCCCAATATGACTTTAATCCTAATTGATTAGAGGCTTCCTAATCTGCAGACTTACTGGAAATGTTTCTCAGACTCACTTTTTTTCAGGACAGGATGCCCCATCCTATTAGTAGAATTGACTTTTCTTGTTCCTCCATGTTGCATTTTAACAGCTTAATCAGAATTAATGTCCATGGGTCACCTAAACTCTGTTTGCAGTTGATGGAGCAAAATTAGTAACTTTAGAGTGCATTTCATCTCTTTATAAAGTAATTATAAATTAATTGACAGTGAATCACATGCTAAAAATTCCTGTATCATCTCTCACATTGTCTCTTTACATGGTTAACATATTCCATCCCCTAAGGAGAACAGAAACCCATTTCATCATTTTTTGTAGGATTTTCATATCCTTTAAATATAAATATATATCTGTTTGTGTGTAGATAAGTAGATAGTACATAGTCTCATGCCTTTACAGACAGCTTTCCAAGCATGTATGGGGTTAACAAGTGTTACTGTATCCCATTTATGAATGCAATGTTGGTGAGTTTCTGTACAGCTTCCCTGTAAACAACAGCAGTGTAAATCTGAATTTTACTACTGACACTTATTGCTCTGTGAGCAGCTTTGGCTGATAAAGCCCCACCCCATTGTCAATCTGCTGAAACAAAATACAACACCATCTTTCTCTTTATTCAAAAAAGAATAACCTTTAGCTAAGCAGCTATTTAGTTCATTTTTCAACTTTAAATAAAATATAGTAGGAGGGAAATAACATGAGTTGTAACCCAATACCTCTAACTTTAGAGAAATTAAATTAATCTTTTATTATCATACTTCAGATATGTGCCTCTCCTTCAGTTTACTTAATTAGATCTCTCTAACTGAGCATCGTATAAAATGAGTATTTGAATATTTGAATGAGCATATAGAATGAAAAAGCCTTTTTCTGTTTTAATCTTGTAAGAAGCCCCCAAAGGATCTCTTGCACTATTTCAAAAACTTGAAAGAAATAACTTCCTGTAATTAATGCATGATGTTGCCTATTCATCTATTATTCCACATAAAGACTAATTCTGCTTCTCCTAATAATTTCTCCTTACTAGTGGTTTCGGTGGTGGCAGACCTGACCCTGTAAATACACAGAAGTGATGATTACATAGGCAAGTTTTCAATAAACATAAATAGAAGAAAATTTTCTTAATCAAAACTAAGTGTAATCATGTTGTCAAGGTTTAAGAGGACACTATTAATTATTCATTCTTTAGTGATATCTCTTTATCAACCTAGAATGTATCTGTGCAGTTTACAGAAAATACACCAAAAATGATTATTTCTCCTGAAACCATATGAAATTGGAGAAAAGGAGACAGATGAAACTATGTGAAGTCATGTGTTTTTGTTTTTGGGGGGAGATTTTCTCTTATATATTTAACATTTTATTGATTATAAGAGATTTATATCTATCAGAGTGTTAGTACAGGGTGCTTGCCTTGCAAGTGGGATTTACTTGAAGGAAACTGAGTATAGGTGAACTGTGTTCTTTTTGTGGAGAGTCACATAGAGTCAATATTGGAACATAACAAGGAATCTCAAAAGGCAGTGCTATGTCCTTTTTGTATGTAGATTAACTATCTTCCATCCTAAAGCTAGTTAAGGCTTTTTATAGTGGTAGCATGTGAAAGTAAGAAAACAGAAACAGGAAACAGATATAAAAAAATCTCTCTTCAGCTAGGCATGTTCCTATCTGCCACCTTAAAGTGCTCTGGATTAAGCTTTACCATTACCAACGTTTATGTCAGAAGTCCCTGAAATGTTCTGCCTGAGGGACTACAGTGATGAGCAAGGCCAGCAGCACTAGACTTTGTGCTTATCTTTAACCTCAATTTTACCTTCTTAATTTCCTCTATCTACCACCAGCTTTGGATGGTCTCTTATGCAGCATCCTCCTGGGGCAGGAATTGGAAATCACTGGCTTATGAATTTGCCACTTGAGCAGTTGTCGATAGGCTGGAGAAAGCAAAAGCCATGCAACCCCTCTTCTACAATCCTACACTAGATAGATGAGACATGAATTCTAGAAAAGATCACATCTGCAAACCCAGCAAACACATGCATTTTATTTTGTACCATGCTTCTGGGACCTTCAAGAGATGGTATCTTAATCTCTTTGCATTGGAAACAGGAACATCAGGTTTCTGTTTTCTCCTAGTAGATTCAACA
Source organism: Nothura maculosa (assembly GCA_032353885.1). NCBI lineage: Eukaryota > Metazoa > Chordata > Aves > Tinamiformes > Tinamidae > Nothura > Nothura maculosa. The sequence continues at coordinate 736,928 of JAUBOD010000006.1, forward strand.
GGCGAAGTCTTGGTGTTTATAGAAGACCTCAGCTAAACTTTATTCAAGTTTTTTTCCTTCAAAGTTTTTATTCCCTCAAGTTTTTCTTTGACTTTATATTGTACCTGGGTGCTTTCTTACTTTGACATGATGTAGGAACACTTCCAAAGCCACCCTTGTCTAACCTACAGGAGTTACTACTTCACCTTCAGGAGCCAGGCTAAAGAGAAATGAAAGGACTATATATATAAACTTTCATGGGCCAAACCCTGGTGCTACTGTAAATAAGTGATAACCGAATGTCCATGTGACTGTGCCCACTTCCACAGAGCACATGTGACATTACTGCTAGAAAATAAGTGAACATGAGAATATCTATGGTGTATCAATGCTATAGATAATGAGAGGTCAGCAACAAAAAAGACTTCTTCTTTACTATAATGAACTTTTCCTTCATAAAATACTGAGTCAATAAATTAGATGAGAACTCTTTTGACTTCTTGTAATTATATATTACAATTTATCTTATCTATTAGTTATCCAAGAAAAGATCCACTAATATAATAATCAGAAGTGATTTATACACCTTGGAAGGTGAATCCCTGTCTTATAAATGAATTCTCTCCCTGGAAATTGGAGTTTTTCATTGTTGCCAATAGACTGATGTGATTTAGATCAATCATGTGGGAGAAGGAATGTTGTCTTTTTAATACATGAACAAAAAGAAAACTTACATCATTAATAACATAAGTTCATTTACCTTACCAGTTTAGATACCTTAAAAATGTAGCTGTAATTAATGCAAAGTCAAGCATCTTTATGTTATGTATATGATATGCTTAAGTTAAACACAAATTTTTGATTTTGTATAATTCTCCATGACGAGTCTTTTAACTTGGACTGAATTCACTTATGCCTAGAGATTCGCAAATTCACTTGTTCAATACCTTCTTCTTTAGTTATAATAAACTGAAGAAAAAAGGACAAGTAGCCTCATTAACAATACAACCCAGGAAGGTAAAATGAAGGCATTGTGAACCATTCCCATAAGAGATATTCAAAATACCATGTTATGGTGAGATAAGATGTTAATACAAAGAATACAAGCATTTTCTCACCAATTAACAGAAGCTTAACTTTCCATCAAGAGCATAAGTTCAATTGAATCCAGCCTAGAATCCAATATATATTTTATTTACCAATAAATATAGGCAGAGACAGTTGTTATTTTATTGTTTTGGAATGAGAGTGGCTGTTTCATTTGCAAACTCAAAAAAAGTAATCAAATATTATAGGCTCTAGCAATACTAGTCAGAGCAAACCAGCAGTGTATTTCCTCATCAATTACGTCCTCCTTGAAACACTCTATATTTTAAATTCATTACATTACTGATTTTTAAAATAATATCTAATGAATAAATTCCTGCCAGGTGGTATCTGATATGCAGCTGGCGCAAAAAAAAAAAAAAAAAAAAACAGAAGCAGCTGCACTATAACAAGCAGCCTTCTTTTCACCTACTAACAAGCATCTGTCAGCTGGCTGTACGGACAAGGAGGATTCTGCTTGTAAATAAATTGTACCTGTGAAAATCATGTGGTGCAGCTCCCCCCTCTACAGGATAAGAGGCAATGTTTTACCCACTATGTGTAATAAAGTCCATTTAACCTCGAGCTTTTCCTGCTACCTCTCTGATAAATGAACACGTTGGTTTTGTTGTTTTTTTCTCAAAGTATTTGATAGAAGATGATGAAGATTTTTGAAAAAGTCTAAGGGGCAAAGGAAAAAAGACAAGCATCAACATTTCTGAGGTGGGAGGATGGGGCAGAATTTGTGTAAAAATAGATTATTTCATACATTTTAGAAGAAAAAAAAAAGGTTTAGAAGTGGTGAATTTGACTCTTTTCAGGAGAACTTCTCAAGATTTATTCCATCTCAAAATGTATTCAAAATGTATTCCATTTTATTTAACATACAAGCCTTTTGCTGGCTTTCAAATGAAACTGAAGTTTTCAAGCAATGGTTTGGGGTACAGGGCCTGTGTCTGAATGCTAGATCATGTTACAAGGTTACTATGAATACCTGAAGGAGATGGCAGTATCTTCCCCAAAGTGTCTCCTCTCACTGTCCTAGCTGCCTGCAGTGCTCTTTGCCTTCTAAAGTTGAATAGGATTATTGGAATCAGTGAGGTTCTCTACAAACTGGCTTGGATGCTGCCTCAAGTTCCGAGAACCACATGCATTTTAAAGGGACAGAGAAGATTTATAAGAGCAAGGGCTGTGCACTGCTTTCAGAGACCTTATTTGTTAGGAAGGCCGAACTCCTAGAGAGACCCCAAGAACTTGGGTAATGTCCAACAGACAGAAGTCATAACTCTTTATCTCTACCCAGATAAAATCTGGGGAACATCCTCTGCGATTGCATGCATCTTCAAAAAAATGTGAGAGGAATAATAAGGACTGTTTAGATTGATTGCCTGCAGCAGTTTCCATATCAAATAGATCCCCCTTATTCATCTTTCACCCCAAAACGTCAAAGCACAATCCATCACCATTCACCTCAACCAGGTTGGGAAAAATTCTTCCTCAAACACTGCTCAAACACCTCCTCAAACATCAGAAATCTGTGTGTCATATGGAAGCAGGTCTTCAGATAACCTAGTTTTGAACATGTATAAAACATGACCAGCATTAAAAAAAAAAAAAAAAGCAACGAGATCACAGAGCAGAATCCCAAGTAATTTTCAAGTGCAATAAAGAAGGACAGAACACATCTGGCTGTTGTCCCCACCACTGGTGCCTCTGCTTCCTCCCGCATCCCCTTTTCTATCTGCTCATCCAGCATGCTCCCACTGAGCTCATTTCGGTTTTGTACTTTCACACCAGATGCCCTAGAAACAGTCAAGCTTTAAAAACAGCACAAACAGTTTCCAGCACCAGGTGCTGCTTCAGGGGGAAGCTTTCTGCCTAAGTGTAGGCCACTTACACTTGATCTTAGGTAAATATGAACCTATCACAAATCAAACCAATCCCCTAGGGGCCACTGTTGTGTGGTAGCATCACTAATTGCAAGGATCGTTCCAGCAGCTGATACTTGGCTGAGTGAAAAACAGTTATATTCTGTTGTTTTACTTAGAAAGCTTTTTCTTTGGTTGATAGCATTCAGCTCAGAAAAGATAAAAGGCTCTCAGTGTTATTGACAGAAGACAGATTTGATGTTTTAAATCCAGTGTAGGCTTTCATATCTTTTTGCATAATACTCTTCTTCCTCCATGGCAAACTGTTATTTGACCAAGCAACCAATAATAAATACATTTACACTAATAAATGGGAAAAAAAGTAGATAAATAACCGTGTATTCTCACTAACCATCTAACTTTCTTTCTCATGATAAATTATATTCAAGAAAAAGTAAATAGTGTGTCTTGAAGGTTACTTTAAATAAATAGGTAATTTAAATGCAACAGTAACTTCCTCATTGTTTGCTGTTTGGTGTTATCAGGAGTATGAACTCTCTCCTCTTTCACACCATCTGAAGGCACATATCAAGGTCAGTAACTTTGAACAGTGTGATTCAAAGTTCTAGGAGGCTACCTGAAATCTGACTTGTGATGAGGCTGAGGAAAGGTTCCTGAAGAGGATTTCTTCTGTTAGGATTTCAGAGAGGAAATCCTAAGAGTTTGAGAAGTTTTAAAGTGTAATTTTTAGTTTGCAGAGTAGGAACTCTACTAGTCTGGCTAAATGCATGGCTGGATATTGAGAGTTGAGAGGAAAAGAATGGTGGAAATTTAGGAAATGTTTTGTTGCGTTAAAGACCTTTGCACAAGCTCCATCAACTTAAAAATAAGGACACTTAATTTCAAGCTATTATCTGCCCTCAGTGGTAAGGGTAGGCGTCAGCATGTCATCCAATTACTCTTGGACGCACTTTGCTAACAGTGATACAGGTTTAATCCTGCTTGTCTCCTCAGAGTATGACAAGGTTTCATTCATTTATATTCATAAATATTATATATAGATAAACCTAGACACGTACACAGAACGTTATATGTAATTCTATAGGAACTAAGGAGGTTTTCCAATAGGTTCAGCAAGATCTCTATCTGTCATGTTTCAAAACCTCTTGATAAAGTTGTAGAAAGTAGGTACCAATAGTATTTGTAGACATGAGTTTTCCTGCCTCATGGAGGCACTGATTTGAATTAAGTCTCTCTTCTTCAGTTAGTGGGACCTTGCTGGCTATATTTGAATATTCTCTATTAGCTCTGTTTCCTATTAGAAACAAGATTGCATTCAGGTAGTATAAAATATTTTTCTGCTAAGATTTTCATTCTTAACCATTTATCGGCTCAATAACCTCAATAAGCTACAGGCATGGTTTATCTGAAGCTCATTAGTGAAACATAAGCACATTGCTGATAACTGGATAAGGGCTCTATAGCCTTTATTTTAGCTCTCCACATAGCATTTGACTCCGAGGAACCATCAGAAAGGCACAGGACAAAGGAAGCAGGAGAGCCTTATGTGTGGACTAGAATCAAAGTAGAAAAAATGCAGCCACTCCAGAGGCAGACTGCAATGCCCAATTTCTTGGGATGGGGGAGAGCTCCAGTTCCAGGTCACATGCCTATTGCCAGCCCCAGTCTTGCTCTGCTGTGGTTTTCCCATAGGCATAGAAATATTTCGGAATGTACCAGATGATGTATCTCCCTCTCAGATGGAGAGTCCTCAGAGACCAGCTGATATTTGCAACACTCATTCTTTGAGCCTAGAAATTTCAGCTTACAGGAGTAAGATCAAGCTCAACTTTTTCTCATGTTTAGGGCTTCAGAGATCCATTTAAATTTCCATCAAACCACTCCGAGTAGGTGTCATTTGTTCCTTAGCCACCATGTACTAACATATGCATGGTGAGCCTTTGAGGGTAAATGCAAAGGGAAAAGAGAATATCCATTTTATTCTGGATCTTGTTTTAAAGATCCTTTCTTTTCCGGATTTTTGTTCCACTTTTGTTTATTTTACCAGGTATTCCAGGATTCTTACGCTTCCTGAAGCTCATTTGTTTAGAAGGAGATTATGTTATTTATGACTCATTGCTTCTAGCACTTGTTTATTTGCTTATATATGAATCTTTGTGTTCACCACAGTCTGTGATTGGTAACTGCTGCTTTAGCTGAGACCATGCCCTGCCTGCTTTGTCTTTCCTCTTTTTAAAGTCTTGTTCACTAAAAGCTGAGCTCAAACTCTACAGTTCAAATATTACTTATGTTGCCAACAGAGGCTTCATTATTATTTATGAACTTTTATAACTTTATATCTTCACCTCAGATAATAAATTCAGCATCTTGGGTCAGTTTTCTAATGGTGCTTTTTGATAATTTATCACAGTCTTCACATTATTTTACCATTAAAATATAATATTACACTCTACTTTGATTATAATGATTTATATTTCTGCCTATGAAGGACTTGAAAAGATATGAGCAGAGGAATCAAATGTTTTATAATGTGTTATGGTTAGCGGGAGTTTATCCCATGGACAGACAGTACAGTTTCCTTAAAGGAGATTGTCCTATTTATGATTTACAAGCCTGATGTTGGCATAGCCATTTTTTATTCCCTTGGTGTTCAAGAATAAGAGAATCAGCACATGCCATTTCAGTTCTCTCAGGGAATTCAGGGGTTTTTCAAAATCTTGTTTTCTTCAAAGGCCTCATTTGCCATTTTGGGAGAAAATCAGCTATCCAGCATCAGATCACGATAGTGTGAAAGTTACTGGTCACATATGTGACTGCTATTGATTTTCCTTTCCAGCCCTTTTCAAGAACTGGGCAAGGACTGGTCCTGCCACCATCCCATGGCCTTGCCAGTGGCACAGCTTTAGCTAATGGTCTCTGAGTGTTTTCATTATAAAACCTATTCACAGTGGTTGCTAGGTTGGCAATGTCTCTATTTTGCAGTTTCATGCATGTCAAGAGGTGGCTAAATAGGGATCTGTCTCTGGGCAATTGTTTTACATAATCTTTTAGTCTGAGTTTTCAGACTGCTGCAAAACCTTATCTCTGCCTTATATAACGACATGTGGTGTTATGCTCTTTCTTCAACCTGCAGTTAAGGTTTTATAGCTGCTGCTGGAAAGCCAGTATTTAAACACAAGGATTATTTTTACAGTCTGTAGTGTACTGCTAGTCTATGAAGAAATGTAGTCAACACAGAGCAGCACCATCCCTATCTCTTTTTGACATGGGTAGTCGTACTAAAAGCATTTGGGGAGGATCCATGTGTCACTGAGTCAGTTAGGCTGTTCTTCTTTCTGTCAGGATTCTGGCAATTATACAATAAATTTCAAGTTTACTCTGATGGGACAAAGTAGCTGTGGGTAGAAGAGGCCTATGAAATCACCAGGATCATCTCTCAGTCTGCGAACATCTCATGTCAATGCCAAGTCCACAAGAGTTGCTACTATAAGTCAAGAGGATACAACCCAGTATATCTTCTGGAAGCAAAGCAGAGAGAATGATGTCCTGCGTAAAAAGAATGGCTCTGATTTTAAGTCAGGCTGCTGAGCCATTGCAATATTTTTTGTGCATTCCTCTTAAAAAGAAAGCAAATGACTACGGAAATCATAGAATAAACTTGCAGGAGGAGGTGTGCAAAGCTCTGAAGGATTTCTGTCAGTCTTCTGTATGATAAGGTCATGTAAGATCAGTTTAAAGGAAAGTATCCAGCTAATTAATAACCTGCCCATTTCTTAATCATGCAACTAACAAGAGCTCTTTCTGCTGCCTCTGGAAGGCAAATTAAATTTTCAGCATCTATTCTCCTTGTGGTCCAAATCCTCCATTATTTGAAATATATTTTCTTTTTGAATTATCTGTTTTTTAAAATATGCCTTCCAACTCTTTGCAATTTGCGGCATATAGAAAACGCCTTGCTGTGTTTCTGCTCAATAGGTTTTACCAAACTATATCAAAATGTCCTGCTAGTGGCACAGCTCCCTTTTGACCCATAATGTGGTGAACACATCCTGCCATTCAGCCTATTTAGCGATGGGAAACATGTCAGGGCACTTTTCTCACTACAATAAAAATACAATCATCAGCCTTGAGAACAAGAGGGTATAACTTAGAATTGCAAGACACACACTAGTCATTATCTAAACTAGTGTTGAGATTAAGACGCTTCTTCAAAACTAGAGAGAGAGGACAGGAATTTAAATAAAGAATTACTATCTAAGACATCTTCTGAAAACAAGAATTGTATGATAACAGTAAATTGCAAGCAGCAGCCTCTTTTAAAACTACCCATCTCATTTCACAAAGTGCTAGCTTGCTTTGCATGTTAGTAAATTAAATAATTGAAAAAAGCCTGCAAAGCCCACATTAAAATTGCTTTTGTAACAGAAATAATAAGATCCATACTATGAAAAGCAAATAACATAATCTGTGTATTAAAAATGTGATTTTACATTCTGTGTTTCTGTAAATGAAGAGATTCCCTCTAATAGCCATTTGGAAAATATGACATATTGTACTGATACTATTAACCAGTTTATAACAAAAGATACCAGGTAACAACTACCACACAGACTTGAACATTTGTCTGCTGGAATTGACAGTTTGCACATAGCAATGATTCAACTGACACTACCAAGCGAGCTTAAAAGCTAGGCTATCACACTATACAAGGAAAAGTTTTAATCATTAAAGATGGAGCATTTGTCTGCCCTATCTGGCATGTTTGACTGGCAGCATTTGGCTTGTGATCACAACAATAAATAAGCTTTTTATTGCAAGGCATCATGTTTTGTTAACACTATATATAAAATTATTCCAGTGTTTATTTTTAAATACTAGAACTAGAATACATTGCATCACAGAAATATAAGATTAGAAGCATGTTTTGTTTGAAACCTCTTTTGTTCTCTCATTTTTCTCCTATTGAAGGTATAAAATTTGGATAACACATCATCTTAAAGTACTCATCTAACAATATTTTCTCTTAGAAATGATCTGACCATATTTAACAATATGCTTTCACAGGAGAATTTTATCATTTTAGACATAAATCTTTAGGCAAAAATAGTGAAAAGAAGAAATAATTTGATTATATTGTTAATTTCAAATTGCTACTTACCCTATAATTTATAGATCAGATATAAATAGAAGTTATTTAAAAGAAAAAAAAAAGTTTTCTTTTTTTTTCCCCTGAGCACTCAGCTACTTTAGGCCAAGATATTTAGATGTTACTGTGTTCAGGAAAGTGTTTGAAAACAATTAGTAACAATTAGTAACATTCAGTAATACCATTGTATTATAAAGTCTTGCTATTTATTTAGAGTATGCCTGTACTCTGAGGACTCCTTTGAAAATAGAATTCTTTATACTAATCCAGAAGGTCAAGGATAGATCCCCACAGAAGCAAATGACCAAGAGCTTTATTACTGTAAAGGGATTTCATACTCTGCTTTCTCTGGGCTAGTAGTATTCTTGATAACCCCTGCTCCCTTGACTTTTCCTTATTAGATATGACCATGAATTTCATGTATTTTGAGCTGTCTTGCTGGAAGTATACCCCAGGTCTTCTGTTTAGCTGTGTATGTTTTCTCCTCCCAGGGCAAAATGCCTTCTAGCAGTGAACAATGATGTCAGAATGACTTCACAGAATCACAGAATCATAGAATGGCTGAGATTGGAACAGACCTCTAGAAATTATCTAGTCCAAACCCCTTGCTCAAGCAGGGAGACCTACAGCACATAGCACAAGGTGGCATCCAAGTGGGTTTGAAAGACCTCCAGAGAAGGAGGTCTCTCTGGGCAACCTGTTCCAGGGCTCTGTCAATCTCACAGTAAAGAAATTCTTTCTCAGAGATGGAACTTCCTGTGTTTCAATTTGTAAATCTTACCCCTTATCCTGTTACTGGCCATCACCAAGAAGAGTTTGGCCCAATCCACTTTACATGCACCCCTCAGATGATAGACATGTTGATAAGATCTCCTCTCAGTCTTCTCCAAGCTAAACAGGCCCAGCTCACTCAATCCTTCCTCGTACAATAGATGCTCCAATGAGCATCTACCATATATCTTGAGGTCCATTGAGATGGTGCAGGTTTCTCTCCATTCAGCTATAGGTGTTTCTAGATAAGAAACATCCTTTTTGTTAAGATTAGTACTTCAAGACTTGCTGGTTCAATGGGCTGATTGCCCCCTCTTTAGCCAGGCTCAGCTAGTGCAGTCTTTTCAGGAGCACTATTAGGCATTAAGGAGCTTCAGGTACTTTAGATACTTAATGCTCCTACCAACCCATTTCTACTACAGCATAACTCATCTTTGCAGTCATGCGTGGCTTATGGCCCTTCTCTGGTTGTCAAGGAGGTTATGGGCATGTGCAACCTTTGCTTCAACATAGCTGGATCTATTGGGGCAGAATATGTTTGAAAACCAAAAAGGCTCAACCTTATTTCCATGAGTAACAATACTGGTTGTATACACAGATCTGTGCAAAACTCACTTTGCACAGCCATATTGCACCATCACCATCCATTTACTCTTTACTACTGAAGCTCAGTTCAGTAATATTTTGACTGTATATTGCTAATCCTAGAACTGATAGCATATACAGTTGTCCTATAAATTAAGGTAAGCTACCGTTATAGAGCATACACTTGATCACAACTGCAAAGGCTGCTTTTTTCATGCTTTGGTTGCTGCTGTGCACCAGCCAAACCAATTTTAGTCTTTGTGAAAAGTGATGCTAACCATCATGAGGAAAGTTAACCCAATGAACTAAATAATAATCCATTTTAAACCATGTTCATACAAATATATATATAACATTATAGACATCACTTTTAAACCTAACAGAAAAAAATTGCAACTGGAAGAGGTCTTTCTCATCTCTTAAAAGGCAAATATAAATACTCTTGGCAAAAAGAGATTTTTCACCTTCAGAGTTCTACTACTTTTTTAAAAAAGTAACCACCCAAGCCTAGTTGTACTGAAAGTTACATACAGCTTCCAAAAAGTAGATCTTTAAAATCTTTTCATTTGTCGATTTATGGGGAAAAGATGCTTTTGAGATAGATAACTTCTCTCTTAACACCTCTAATAGTAGACAGGAGAGAATATTATTCATGTGAACATAAAGCATTAAATCCTGCAGATGTATTTATCCTAATATGTAATTACCTTATTTTCCACTTTTTCCTCACAAATTTCATGGGCACAGATATAGTGCAATTAATATAAAGTGCTATGTATCGAGAAATATAGAGCTAGGTGTAGCATGTCTTCTTAACAAATCTTCTCCTTGAAAGAGTATACAGCCAGTTGTAAATCAATATGCTATGGGGTTACTTGAAGTTGCTGCATTTCCATGACAGAAAATAGATCCTTTTTATTTAAATGAAATAATTGATTTAAAGGAAGACTGTAGAAGTTGAAATGACAGTTAAGTAAGTCATTCCATCCTCAGGGAAAATTTAAATATACCTGGATGCATTAAGCGTTCCAGCGCTGATTTTTTTTCTCCCCCAAACTCATTGCAATTTAAGATGATCTCTTAGACATCCCAGAAGTGTTACTTCCCACCAGCATATCTCAGGAGTTGCTGAAACCTTGTCTTAGTTGATGTCAATAACAAATTGCCTGTCAACTTCAGTATGACCAAGGCTGCACAGTGGCTGCTCCAGTAAGAGACTTGGGCCTTTAATAAATTAAGCATTTTCATAAAGGAAATTGCAGGGACAAGGACATGAAAGTCCTGAAGAATTGCATTAAAGTCATAGAAACAGAGGAAATTTAAGAAGTGCCTATATATTGCATTTCACATAAGAGTCACAAGATGAGTGCTCAGTTCTAAAGATACCATTTAGAAAACGCTAAGTGTCTTCCACTGTAAACTGACCTCCTGATTAATAAAGGCAGCCAAATAGCACCTATTGCTGTTTATATTTTCTTCTTCTTTTCTAAATGACAAATCATTTCACATACCAGCCCTACCTTGTAGGTGATCTTTGAAGCAGGAAAAAAAACTCAAACTACAGGAAGGAGTAAAGTTTCTGCCCCAATAGGTCTTATGGTAGTCTCGGAGAGAGTGATCAGTGCCAGGGGCTTATTGTTGTGTCCTGCTGCTACAAACCTCCAGGAAATTATGGACTCTTCATAAATGCAAGTGACTTCAGAAGAAACTCATATTTGCATAAAAGTATTCATTCTGTTCATAAAAGATGCTGAGAGTTTTCAAAGATTTATTCCTGCCATAAACTAATGTCATATTAGCAGAGACTCCGATTCGTGTGGTGAACCTAAAATATCTTCCTGCCTTTGCATAGTAAATAAATCATTTCAGCCAGTTCAGCCAACATTTACTTGGTTAATAGGATATAGGTACGCAAAGACATAAACCCAACAGCAGAGGTAAAACACATTAACCTCCCTCAAGAGCCTTTCTCGAGGATCATGCAAGTGTAGCCAGGCAGCACCAATCTCTGTATCCTTTCTAGTTGGTATGTGTGACTGCCTCTTGTAACATATATTCAAATGCCACTTCGGGGTAGCTGAGAGTGACATTCAAGATATAATCCTCTCATAGGTCAGATCCAAGAGTCACAGATCGATTCTTTTCATTGTATATTTTCCATTCATCTTCCAGACTTTTGCTTGACTTAAAAGAATTAAGGTGGTAGGGAAACATAAGACAGTAGAAATGTTTTTTAAAAGAAAAAAAAACCAACCCTGAGCTCTCCCATCATGCACCAGCTTCAGCCTATGGTACTTTTGTCTTTCTACATTCACTGAAATTTGACAGCAACTACAGAGTCAAGCTTCATGATCGTTTCCATAGGTGTTACAGTCCTTTTTCACAGCCAGCAGAGATTATAAAAAAACCTTAACACACAGAGTCCCACCAGAAGTAATCCCTGCAGGAAGAAAGGGTTTTCAGAAATCTCTGTCACATCAATTTTGCACTAAGGCAAACACAAGTAGACAAGTAAGGAATTTTCAAATAAAGTTTTATTTGTTTGACCCTGATGGATTCAATGTATGACACTGGAAAAAAAAATGTGACCAGACTTGCAATGTCCTATGAAGTTTAAATCAAATGATGCTAAAATTGGGTTGCCTCTCAGGTGCCTGGTTTGTGCTGCCTTGCCTTGGCTTTGATTGTAAGAAGTATCAGTCAAATTTCCTCCAAATTGATTCTGATTTTCTGTTCCACTGAATATAAAATATACAGTAAATCTCCTAGTACAAGCTCTTCTAATCAGATTTCCTAAAGGCTTTTATAGTTCTGCAAAGAATAGTTTGTAGAGTAAAAAGACCTGCAAGATAAGAAGAGAGAGAGAAAAAATGGAAGTCTCTGAGCTCCTAGAGTCATCACTCATCCATGGGGATTCTCCTGGGAGAAGACAACAGATGTCTAGCGTATGTACTACCACCCACTCAAAATCTGGGATGATATTGTTTTATTAGGCACAAGTCTCCTCTTAATGGATGGTAGTAGGAGAGCTAAGGCAAAATACTGTGGCAGAGAGGGTATATCTCACCCAATAGAGACCTTTCCACTCTTAGTCAATTGCCATTAGCTGCGGCTCTCCTCTCTGGCTCAGACCTTTGGTCTTTTCCCAAGGACTTCCAGCTATGGATGTGTGAAGCCTCTAGTGCCTCTAGAGCATTACATGGAATGAATCCTGCAACAACAAAGGCAATTTTAAACCTCAAACCAAGAAATGAAGGGCTCAACATCATTCCCATGATGAAAAATAACAAAACGGGTGAAGCTGATTTGTTTTGGTTTGAATTTTACAAGAATATCATTTTGATATCAATGAGGAGTCTGATGACACACTGCTTCCCTCCACAACAGCTACATGTTCACTGCAATCATTTTCTTAAAGCGCAGTATCATTTAGCACACCCCACACCTCTGTACTTAGCAGCCATCTGAGAAGCCTAAATTGTGTGAGAGCAGTTCATTATCAAATTAGGCCTTCTGTGAAACAAGCTACATTATGGGCTGTTTAATCGTCAAATTATTCAGCTCAAAAATGTACTTTGCATTCATGGAAGGATGTCTTAATTTTAAGGGATTTTCTCAGCATTATCTGCTCCTGGTTTATTAAGCAGCCTGATTTTTTTTTCCTTCCCCAAAAGCAAACTAAAAGTCTGTCATACACAAGTTTAGCAAGCTTTACCCCAATGGAGACACAAAATGGATTTAAGAAAACAAGACACACTGGCAACATTTTCATCCACTGTAATTTGGGTATTGGCAGGAGTGAGGAAAAAGCTCTTCCGTGACAGCCGATTGCCAGTGGTGGGCCTGATTCTGCAGTGTTGACTCAGGGACAAGCAGCTCCCACAAATAATCCTAGCTGCTATCTTGCTGCTGTTTTGAATTCTGTTGGCTGTCATTAAATATCCTCTTGAGAAAGCTGTATGAGGGTGAGACCCTAAAACTGAGCCAAACTCAGTTTTGCTCTTTTTCTTCTCTGGCTTGCTAGAGTGCTATATTGCACCAGTTAAACTGAGCTGAATTTTGCTCTTCATAAAATTAGTTGCTATTTTCCTTATAATTTTTGTAAATTGATATTCACAGACCAGAGTCAACCTAAAATATGTATCAAAAGCTCTTAGAGAGCATGTTTGAATAGGATTGTCACCTAGCAGTAAAGGGAAAACTCACCTGAGACAACAAGATCAAAGGAAAACAGAACTATTTAATTCATATTAATTGGCATAAATTGCCTCAAACCATTTGAAAATCTGGCCCAAAATGGAAGTAAACTTCACAGATTCCCACGCAGCAAGGAAGGTCAGCTCATCATTTTTGTCAGTACCATAAAGTTCTCAATAATTGTACATATGGGAGAGGGAGACGACTCTCTGAAGGTGTCCAAACCCATTTTGTTCTGTTTTAAATCTAGTGTATGCTATTTAGCTAGTAAAGAAGAGGGCAAGTATGAACACTTTTTTTTTCTCTTCACACTTATAAAATGTTTTGCATCACAAGATATCATTACTTCTAGGCAGAACTCATGCGAAACGTGTTCCAAGCTTAGTGGCACAACAAACACATGCCAAATAAACTAGTGAAAAGCTTGTATCCATATTATTATTACTCCAATAGAGATAAGGTTCTCATTTTTCATTCAGTAGCACTACAGAAATAAAGTACTGCCTGTTACTCAGATCAGTAGTTTGAACAGATTTTATGTCATTAAGTGGAAAAATCTTTTCATTATTTTGAAATAGTTAGCGTTAAGTACATGTTACACAGTACTATGCTGATCAATCAGATTAATTATAAAAGTGCATAGGTACCACATTAACCATGGCCAATTCAAACCCATATTTTTGGAAGGTATATTTCTGTTAAACATGAATGCTTGCACTGTATTTCATAGGCTTTCTCATGTTCCTGAAATCTATTTACGTATATATTGCTCAACCATTAATAGAGCCCGAAATTCACACCTTCAATCAAACCAGCATTCGCATGCCAGAATAGCTCTTGACTGAAGAGGAATGGCTTAAATTAGTCACACAATCAGAAGTTAATGCAGTAAAGCATTTACAATAAGAAAATAAAAATATTCAAGCTGGAAAAGAAATGACATCAAATATCTTGATTCATTGGTAAGGAAATGAGGTAAAATAAACATAGTAAATCATAAATCACAGAGTTGTCTTTCAAGAAGATCAGCATGAAGAATTATAGGAAAAAATGTTCTCAGCATGTATTGATCAATCTATACAAACACTGAGCTTCCTTTAAGGATCTTCACTACTCTCTGACAAGCCTATGTATGTTCAGGTGACATGCTAAAGACCTAGCATACCAAGGTGAGCTTTAAAATAAAAAGATCACATGGACATTACTAAGTGCATTTTTTTCCCACTGTATCATTCCTGCAGGGTAAATGAACACTCACCCAGCTGTAGTAACAGATGGAAATGTGCATATAGACACTGGGGACAAACAGACTATCTCTTACTCAAGTGATTTGGTTTCTTCGTGTGAATATAAAATGTCTGAGGAGAGTTTACACTGAAATTTCAGCTTATAGAAAGCAAAAGAAACAAATCCACCACTGAAATATTTGGAACAGCTGGTAGTTTCTACCAGTCAGTCCCAAGTGGCCAGCAGTCGTAATTTGTGACTAGTCTTGTCTTCTGACATCTCAGGGTAACCAAAATACGACAGGATGACAGATAGCCCTTTCAATAGATACTGACAAACAAATTAGTGCAAAGATGCTTTTCATAGCGTACCAGATGTGTTGAGTTCTATCATATGGAACAAGGAATGAAAAACTGTCTATGTCCCATCTGTGCTTTTTCAGTAATCACTGATGCACTAGTTGAGGAATATAAGAGACAATAAACATTTGGACTGGGTTTTACATCATGCGAAATAAATGGAGAACCTGAGGTCTTAGCCTCATCATCAGTGTCTAAAGCTTTTATATTTACAAGAATACCTTAAATACCTGGGAGAGAGATGTTCAGGAGTTAGGGAATTGTCCTGGTGATTAATTGAAAAATTATGCAAATATCAAAGAAAGCTTTATGCAAATTAGAATAGACTGCAAAAATGCACTTTGCTTCCCATCACATGCAGGACTTCAAGCCTGTCATAAAAAAAAGCCCCAAGTTATAGAATTGCTATTTGGATTTACATTATTCCTTCTCATGGGGCTTATCTGTCCTCAGACTGTTAACCCAGATTTAATTCAGAGAGGCTACAAATGCAGCCACAAGAATAGCATTAAAATAGAAACAATGAAGTGAGAGCTCTTGGCAGGTGATTGAAAGACCCATGACACTGTAGCGCACGCATTTCTAGCCCCATGTAAATGAAACCAGTATCACTCACAAAAAGAGCCCTTTATGATAGTTGTCCTTCGATTCAGAACTAAAAACTGCTGTGCCAGGCTGGGGGGAAGGAGGGAAGTGGTCCCAAAATATAAACCAAATGAGAAAGTGTCAGCAAGAGGAAAGAAAGCAGGAGATCCGGTCCGGTTCATTTCCATGTTCACTCTGGCCCTCATGCAGCACTGAGAGGCCAAGGCCACCCCAGCACATGTCCCCATTCCCAAGGAGATATGTCCTGGCTGCAGTGTCCCTGTTGCACCAACTCATGCTGTCCTGGCCCTGCCTGTGCAGGACGTACCAGGAGGCAGTCACACTCAATATCTTGGTTAGGGATTGGAGGCAGCACAACTGATGTATATAAGAAAGGCAAGAATTTATTGTTAATATAATGGAAATT
The DNA here is from genome assembly GCA_032353885.1 of Nothura maculosa. Lineage (NCBI taxonomy): Eukaryota > Metazoa > Chordata > Aves > Tinamiformes > Tinamidae > Nothura > Nothura maculosa. The sequence goes on from JAUBOD010000006.1 coordinate 753,179, forward strand.
TAACAGGCTAATTCAACTATCATCATTAGCCTAGATATAACTGTTATGCAAAAAGAAAGAATAGTAATGCAGTTAGAGTACTTTTATATAGAAAATGTTGCAATAATAACATTATACAATGGTTATAATCCAATATAATACGTTATAATATTATAATTGTAGCACACACGCTTGGTTCCTACCCCTTTTCCATGAGGTTATGTTCACCTTTCCCCCATTCCTCTGGTCTAGTTTTTGTTCATGCTGATGCTGGGGGCATTGCAGTAAGTCAGCAGCATCTAGAATATGGAGTTCACATTGGTGGTTTCTTCTTCTCCCCTCAAGATCAAGTTAGATCATTCTTACTTGTTTTCTAACATGCAATTACATCTTTCTTTCTTCATTTGTCTACATCTCCAGGCTACATCCACACTTACTACTATGCATGTTAAATACTGCTTCTTTGTTCTCTTTGTTGCTCCTAAAATCAGTTTTACTCAGCTCTAGGTCTGTGTCTTTTTAACTGCGCATTAGCAAGCTGTTAATAGCCATGGGGTCTCCAGGGCCACCCTGTGCTCCCTCTCTTATCACACCATTCCTAAACTCCTCTACATCCCAGTCTGGGTCTACACTTGTCAAGGCTTCTGCTACCATACTAAGTCTGTATTTTTCTACACTTCATCATGATAGAATTAGAAATGTCTCATTCTGTATAAAATAACTGCTTGTTAACTGCTATTTAGGTAAAACCAATGTGCTGCTATCGAAGGTTGTCTAGCCACAAGTCTTGCAGATAATTGGCATCTTCTCTGCGCTAAGTCCAGGACAGCAAAGAGCGTTTCCTCCTCCTTGGGTGCATTGCCTTTGGTGCTGGCAGATACTGAGTCAGCACCGGCACTCACAGCCCTGCAGCCACCTGAGCTCTCACATTCTCTCATTGTACATCTTGGTGCCCGTGGTCCCTACAGCCCCTCTCCTCCAACTGGCACTTCACCTGCACTTCAGCAAGCCTCTCATTGCATCAATAATTGTGACAATCTCTTTCTCTGAAAAATCCATTTTGCTTTCTCTTTCCCTTTTGGTTGATTAGACAAAAATTAATCCACTCCCTTTTCATAAAATAGCCACGACCAAAATAATAAAGTCAAAATATGATTTCCCTATCAGATGGTATAATCTCTCCCTTTTCTTTATTCCTTGCAGATGGTGCAACTCTTAGCATAAACAGCATGTTAGCATACTGATTCCAGATGCATAAAATATGTACAAATCTTCACATTTTCTCTCTCTCCTCCTGTACGAATATGTGTGTGTGTGT
>JAUBOD010000006.1:765005-776872 GCA_032353885.1 Nothura maculosa
GTACAAGTGACAGTGGTCATATCTGGCTGGTTGCCAGCCAGTGAATGGGGAGCAGATTTAACAAAGACTTTTTAACCACTAATTGCTGACTGGTGCAATTGCCCTCTTGATGCAGTACCTTCATTTTCTGACATTCCAGTAGTTACTTGGCTCTAGAAGGAGTGGGTTACAGGGAGCGAAGACCTACAGGTTCCCTAGTACTGTCTGCCCTTGTCTTGACCATTTCACTTTGGTCCTTTCATTAACTAGGGAAAGGAGATAAACAGATATGTTCACTTATTGTTACAGGTTGGAGAGTTTAGAAGGACTGGAAGGACGCAATATATTGTCCATGTTATATTGTCCATGAATCTATACATTACACAGTAAGAACTGTCATCTTTTAAAGGACTAAAGGAATATTTAGCTGTTTGTCTATACTGCAGCTATAGGAAGTTTATCTTATAGTTTCCCCGGGTACAATAACTCTTTATGCTTGTGACTTTTCACGTGCCTTCTTTGTGAACTCTATGAACATCAAGGACTCCTGAGCCCTTCTTCATAAAGTATAAATCAATTAGCTACCTCAATTGATGAGAAAGTCAAAGACTTCCAGTATCATGGAAAACTGCTATATAAACAGCAAAGTCTTCCTGCTGAGACTGCCTTGCTCAGGGAAGCGAGCATTTCCCTAAATAACATAGCAGCAGCAGAACAGGACAGAACCCATTAGGACATAGGCTAAGACTTCCTAGCAAGGTAGATGTTCAAGATAGGATAGGAATCATCTCACCTAACTTTGGAAACCTACAAGTTAGTCAAATGAGTAATCCAGTAATGTAATTAGTAAACACCTTCTGAGAAGGATTCATTGTCCTTATGTACCTGTTGCACCAGCTCAGCCTCACCTCAGGCTTTAGACATCTAGGAGAACTACTGGTTTCAGAAAGTGGTAAAACCTCTCAAAATCAGGTAGCACAACACAGATCTTTGCATCCCTCATCGCTTGCCATCTGCACAGCCCTGAGACATACTCTGTAGCAATATCTGCACTTCTCTGCACTGCTGAGCACATCCACATACAGAGCAGCATCATTTTTTTGTTAGAGGCTTCAGGAGTTCTTTTAAATACTTTTGCTAAATTTGGTGCTCTTATTTCAGCATCGGTCACTTCTATTTTTGATACAGTGCATATTCAATTAACAGGTTCAAATTAGTGGTGCAGTCTAATGAGTAAGAAATTCCAAAATTAATTTGTCCTCCTCAATACTGGACCAGCTAGTTTCCCATGCAGCTGAGGAAGCCATTCAGTTTGCTTTAAATGTGTAGACATATGCTTTTCAATAATACTGTTTAATATGCAGTTAGCATACAATCAGATAGTAATAGCTAGTGTTAATTACACAGCTTTATTATATCCTTAATAAATCCAGTAACTGTTTTCATGCCCTATATTGCAAGACTTCAGCACACAGAGATGACCTTTCTTGACTTTTCCACAATCATTCTCCATTGAGCTGCTTCTGTTTTCTAAAGTGGCACCAAAAACAAATAAACAAAAAAAGATGTAAAGTCTTTCACAATTTATGGAATGCAAAATAAAAATATTTTCCAAATGAATGTTCAAATAATATAAGAAGCTTGCAACAACATGATTTGTAAACAGCCATCTCCAAGCCACAGCCTGATCACTTAGAAAATACATAATACAGTACACTCCACAGACAGACGGAAATGCACATAAACTGATAATAACTCAAGGGTTTTTATCTCTCTGTGTCCTCTAGCAAGGCATCAGGAGAGAAAAACACTCTTGAAACAAAATTAAATAGTTTTAGATCTAATTTTACTAGGCTGAACTAGATTTCAGATTGATTTCTGTATAATCTAATAGAGAACAACACACACACACCTTGCCTTTCTTATATAAAATCCATCAACCACCTTGTGTTTTTACTTACTTTGCTCTTTACTAGAAGTAATAAGAGACTAATATTTTACAATACGATGTGTTTCATTCTGTAAATGGTTTTTCTTTTTAAATGAGCTTGGAGAGGGCTGTTATAGAGAGCGGGACTACAGCCACTAAGATTTGTCGCCTCAAATGCCTATTTATATTCATATCATGAAACTGTCACTAAAACCCACCATCTTCATTCCCTGAAAGGAGGAGAGCTCTAGGACAGGCTTCTATGAAAAGAAATAATGTTACAAATGCTGCATGACATGATGGGGTCTGGACATTTAAACACCCCAAGAGTGACCCTGTGCCTCAAATTGAACAGATCCTTACCAAGCACACTCATAGCTTTGTTGAGGGCACTTTCTGCTTCCTCGGTGATAAAATGGAAGTTATTTTGACCCCAGATACATATAGCAGGGCAGTATGTATCAGCCCCAGTGCCAGCTCTTTGAGGAGGTAAGGACAGGATGGGTGTGCCGTGATAACCAGGAGTGTCGAACTGCTCCATGGGCTAGGGAGATTTGGCAGTGATGCATCAGTGGTGCATTTCCACCACCTGACGTCCACCCAAGCATGGAGATCCTCCACTGAATAGCAGAACCAAATATAGAACAGTCAAAGCCCGTATGTGAAGAACAAAGCAGCCACAGCGTGATAGGCATTGGCAATGCCAACCAGGCATAACATGGAGTTTCCCCAAAAGCTTTCATATTGAAGTAATTCTGGATCAATATGCAGTCAGAAGAGGTAAAATTATTAGTTCTGGTACCATCCCCCTGAGCTAACTCTTACTTCACGTTCAGTGTTCTTGGCAGAATCATAATACCACAAACTGTATATTATAATGGCATTTCAGAGCTCTCAACTTGGACAATGATTCCATTTTGCTCAGTGCTGATCATTCAGAGAGCAGAAAGATATTCCCCGGCACAAAACTAGGCACCCTTAGTAATAAAGGCAGAAAGCAGATGTATTTACAAGACTTCTGTGCTTTGCAGGCCAAGATCAAATTTGAGGGGGTAGGTTCTTTGGTGAATGGGTTATGCATATCAAACTTGTTGCCCAGGTTCAGAGGAAGTCTTCCTGGTTCTGGCATGCACATCTCTGACTTTTGACTCAAAGAGCCCACCTAGTGCAGTAAAATTCTTCCCTGAAATGCTGACTGTGAAAATATTCCCAGCTTCAATTCAGTTATCAGACAAGACAAAATGTATGCCAATGTTTCACATCTTCATTTCAAATCTCTGCTGGAGCAGAAAACAGAAGCAGAGCCACACTAAATATTTTTTTTTCTTTTAAAAGACTAAATTTCTCCTATGTGGGAACTGGTTACTTAAAGTAAATGATGCAGTGTGGTGCCTGTACAAACCATAATTTAAATGGCTGTGAGCCTCTCTCAGTAAGTGCTGTGCTTTAAAGACATTATTTTCCCTGCAAATTTTTCATATTTTGCTTTTGTGTGAAGAATCCCCTCTCTCTGTCAGTCACTGTCAGACTAAGCACAAATTGACTAAGACATCAGAATAGAGCTAAAATCATGTCCTGATGTGCAGCTCTCTTCCCTACTCGTATCCCCCATTTTCAAAATAAATCAAGGCTAACACAACTGTAAGAATGTAAATATCTGAAGAGCTGCAAATGCTGCTTTAAAGAATTAAACTCATTTTTTTTAAGAGGTTTTGTAGCTGACTTGAAATATTACATCAGAGTTGACCTATCCACGGTCATTTCATATTCCATGCCAACCAAATGAATTATTTAGTACTGGCTTATAATGACAATATTGTGCTTTTAAAAGAATACTGCTTGAGAAACATTGGACAAGTAAAGTAGTTTAGTAGTTCTCAATTAGAATATGAGAATTAAGCTAATTCAATAAAATATTGCTAATGCTGATCTGGCAAACTACTGGTATCCATTTGTCTGATTCTTATTTTGTTCAGAAGTTTAATTTATTAACACAACTATTAATAGTGCTCATTAGCTGCCAAGCAAAAGAGTATGCCACAAGATTCTGCTCAGATATCAGTCCTCAAATACTACTTATCTTTCTAAGTTCAAGGTAGAACTTGCTGCATGATCTCAAGATCACAACAAATCTTGCTACTAGGGATTACAGATCGAGGAGAGATCTTAGGGGATCACTCCTGGCCAGGTACCATGCTCAACAGATACCAATTCTCTGCCTAAAGCCCTTCAGCAATGATAGTTCTCTGAGCTTCCCGCTAGGCAACCTGTTTGAATGCTGCACTATCCTTACTGTTAGAAAGAGGTTTTTTAATGTCTAAAGTGATTTTTCCTTGGTGCAATTTAAGTCCATTACTTCTAGATGTGCTAGTGGACATGGAAAACAGTTTACTGCTTTCTTCTATGCAGCAGCTTTTTTTTTTTTTTTTTTTTTGGTATGTGAAGACTGTTGTTATAACTCCACTCAGACTGTTCTTCTTAAAGCTAAATAATTTGTCATAGGTGTAGAAGGTCTGATTTCTAAAAGTGTTGAACTCCTACAATTCCCTTTGCTTTTACTCTAGTGACTGAGAATGAAAGAACTTCAGATGATCAGGCTGTATTGTTTGATGTCCTTTAAATACTTTTTGGTTTGAAGGTCATGAATGCAGTTTATAGCTGTATATATGTATTCTTGTCTCCAGAATAAAAGCATATTTACAGGACCTATGACCAGTCTTTCTAACGGCATCCACAGAGCAAGAGCTGTTCACAAAAAGAACAGTCTAAAAGAAACTTGCTTGCCTAATATGTTGAGTTTTGCCAAATCAATTGAATGAAAACAATTTCTGTTTTTCAAGGACAGTATATCTTTTATTTTGATTTTTGTTTATATGATTTCTATATATAAAATGGTGGCTTTTTTTTCCAAATTATTTGCTAATGTTGGAAAATATATATTTAAGCTGTTTCAATTAAAATCTGCTTCCATTCTGAAATTGAGGAAAGTGAATTTTCTCTTTATAATGTAGGTATGGTGATTTTTGTGCTTAATGCATTGGACTAAAAGTTCATATAGTGACACTCAGGAGAATATTTTATAGTAATGGTACAAATGATGACATGATTGTCCTGTATTCGCATACAAGTGTGGCTAGAGATAAACCTCACTACTACCTGCTCTTTGTGTCTCATTTTCATTGTAAATATTGCTTTCTTTATGCCCATGTAGGCCCTTATGAAAGGCCTTCATGTCATCTGAGGCTTTTGGTACAAGGAGCATTCAATAATAGCTCCTTGTTCTCATAAATATAGGGTTATATATTCTGTCTCCTGGAGAAAAAGAGTTTTTGAAATGTCATGTTTCCTCTCTTAGACCCTCTTTCCTAGCCTAGAAAAATTATTACCTCAAACAAATGCAGGAGACATTTACAATTATAAGGTAAAAATAGAAGCCTTAATTTTGGGCTTCTTGTTGATGTTTCTTTTTGAAAAAAATCATAGAAAAGAAAGGCAAAAAGAATAGAATCTTTAAAGGTATTTCTCTGGGGAACTGTATATTTTTTTTTATCTCTAGACATGTTCTTATTCATGAGATTTAGTCAAACTGCCAAAGATAAGAATAACTGTGATAGACATTAAAATATATGGGGATTATAAAGTGAATATACAATTCTCTTAATATTGTTGAGAAAACGTAAACAAAAATAACACCAAATTTCACCATTAGCAATAGAGCTGAAGCAGCTTATATAAGGTAATGAACAATAAGCTGCAGAAGATGAAGGTGTGAAATCATACCTTCAGTTATACATCTAGCCAGATTATTTCCCTGTAAACACCTACACTTAATTATCCTGTCATCCATCTTCCCCTCCTCCATAGGTTCAATAATTCATCTTTTCTATGTGCTTACTACAGCTCTCTTACATCACTCGTGAAAACCTGCCCTCCTCTTCTTTGCAGACATACAATAAATCTTCCATTGCTCAACCAATGATATACTAAATTATAATTCTTATCATCTGTATTGATTGAAGGATCTCCTTTTATTAGAAGTTGTTTGTGTCTGTGTGAGATGAGACCATTCATTCCTGCTCTAACTGTGTGTTAAATTTTGCAAGTAGTTTTATTCCACGCAAAGCAAAGGCAAAAACAAGTTTCTTTGGAAACAAGTGGGAAACAGTAATAGCAAAATGTGAAGATGGCTAAAAGATTCCCTAGGCAAAAAGGAAAGCAATTTGATAAGGTTTAAAGTCATATTACAAATCTAACCTATAGCATAAACAAACTGTGGAAGATATATCATAAAATATTATTTTATCTAATAATAATATAGTATAAAACTATATGACTTCACTTTTTGGTTAATGGGAGGGCAATTACTAGCATCCTTGGCAAGAAAGTGTGTGTTTACATTTCTTTCTAATGGAATAACTCTCTACAAGAGAGGGAAGATTTTCTTAGTGAGGCAGTTTGACGCTTGCCTGCGACACTCTGTGTCAGAGGGTGAGCCCTGCGTATCTGACAGCCGTCAGCAGTCAGACATAGATGGTGTAAAATTTGATGCACCATCTCTCCATATCTAAGCACAACAGTTATTGCTGGTGTTAAATTTAAGGACTGCCCTCATCTTAAAAGTATTTAAAGCTCCACCTTTCCAAATGTAGCCTTTGGATTAAGTTTCCAAAGCCTGTATTCTTTTCACTTTAATTTAAGAGACTGGTCTAGAAAGTCTAGTGAGCATTGGGCTTTACCCTCATCCCGTCTAACAGTCTCACCTAGCCCGAGTCAATGTCTGCATCAGAATACTCATTTAGGAAAATCTTCCAGTTGAAGTATTCATAAATAGCTTTATTTTTTCGTTCTTGACATGACTACAGCTCCTTAATGAAACTGCAATTCAAGGAGGCTAATCTGTGCTCTAATTATACATTAGTCTGGGCTGAAAGGTTTCTGGACAAAAAAGGTTCCCTTCAGGCGATCTTTTATTCCTCTTATTGTATTTACTTAACAAAGAACAGTCAGTTTTTACTGTGCTGACTTTATAGAGTTGAGTTTTAATGCTGTCTTGCTAAGGGCAAACATCTGGAATCACTTTTTGATAGATTCTGATAACACACTTTAACAAGAGAAAGGATTGTGTGCGAACCTATAAAGAGCAAGGTTGAAAAGCTAACAGATGTCCTGGCAACACAGAGTGAACTTCACAAGCTCTTCTGCCAGAATGCCCTCCAGGACAGTGGCTATGGAGGAATCATACGGGACATTATTAGGCTGATGGTTTAAGTAAATATAGAGAAATGCCAGTGAAATACAATTAAAGAATGTTCCCGTGCTAATTGTCTTTCCTATATTGCTTGAAAGAGGACACTTATTATTTCTCTTTGATGCACAATACCTTTGATACAGGATGAAAGCACAATATTGTTCACAGTATGCTGAGTCCTTCCACCTAACTGATGCTTTCTAAGGAGAGAGGTAACTCAAGGGAAGAGACTTAGCTCTTCAGACCTCTGAGGCACATTTTAAGGTGCTTACTTTTCCTCTGCTATCTGAAACAGACACTCCACCAATGTAGGTAGTTTGTCAGGAGGAATTCAGCATAGAAAATGTAACGAATGTGAGTTACAAGGAACAAGCTAAATAAAACATACTACTTCAATATGACCCTGGCTTTTATGTTTGCATTAATAGCAGCTTTTCCCCAGATAAATTCTGGACCAATTTCTAAGCAAATATAAATCAGTATCAGTTCTCATTTTGTTGAATCCATCCTGGCATCTAGTGCAGAGGTTGATCCTGGCACTGGAAGTAAATTTCTGTGCCACCTATTATCTCCAGGATAAACAGAAGCTGCAGGTTGAATGCTCAGCACTTGATATGAATGTGAACAAGGAGGAGCCCAAATAGGATTCCTATTGTTTGGATAGTAACACCCTGTGTCACAATAGAAAAGTTTCCAAAAGAGCAAATCAGTGATTTCTGGAAGAATTAGAAGCTGTTGTACTCTTGTAGCATTAAACCTTGTCCTTTCTCTGAGACTTTTCGTACAGCTTCTGTTAGGGAGAGGAAACAAGAGCAGGTGAAGTTCTGGTCTCATCTAGTGCATCATCATTATGCTCCTCCTCTCACAGTTGGCTCCCAATCTTCTCCCTTCTTTTGCAGCTGTACACCTGGCCTCCTTCGAGACAACTTTTCTATAAGAGTATTTCACAGGAAAAGCACTGCTTAGTACCTTAATACCCTGAGGGCACTGCAGAGGCTGGCGAGGGTCAGAGTGACAGAGACCAGAGGCTATGTGGATTTGGGCATTCACACATGAAAGCTGTAATCCATATGCCATAGTTGTATGAATTTTGATGGAACTGTAGAATCAAGGGGAAAAAAAAGAGAAAAGGAATAGTCGTGCCAAAATGTTTTTCACTTGAGGAAAAGCATGGAATAGATCTGAAGGCATTGACAACATACTGATTTTTATGTGTCTCTTTTCTTCTGTTTTCTTCTAGAAAAAGTAAGCATACTGTCAACCTTTATAGCACCCTTCAAGTATTTGAGTCCTGGCGCAACCAGTATGGAAGATGAAGACAATTTAAGTAAGCAGACTCTTTTCTTTATAGACAGACGATAAAGCTACCTGAAAGCACTGAAGTATAGGAGTTGTGATGGGCACTAAGTACATCTACAGATATTGGCAGGCCATAAGCACAATCCTTCAGTAAAATGCAGAAATATCTGATGCTGAATGAAAGCATACTCTTTTATGTCCAGTGAAAGAGGGGTTAATTTCAGTTCAACTTCCCCTTTTCCCTGTGCAATCACTGACCCCTCACAGGCACTGGTCAGAGTAAAAGTAATATTTTACCAAAGGCAGGTGTTTAGAGGTTTCAAGACTATGTAGCTCCTTTTCTTCCCTGCTTACGTTACCTTGTTTTGCTTGCTTGCTTTTCTCACAGCCCCTAAAAGACGAAACCTTTCTGTTTGCTTTGCATTCCATCCCAGTTCACAGTCTCTTGATTACAAAAGGACTTTTGCCAAAGTAAAGACTGCAGTACCAGGTCCTCTTTTTAAAAAAACTGTTCTTCCTACTCCTGATTGACATTACCTGGAGCATAAAATAGTTCAAAACCAAGTCCAATTGAAAAGAGATGATTAACTAGGCTTAAATGAACTGAATGTAGCACAAAAATTAGCCAGAGGATTCTCTGGGGCACTTCCACCAGGCTGCAGGCACCAACACTCGCTGCACCTGTGGCCGCACAGCTACAGGAAAGCACTGCTGAGTTTGAAACAGAAGCGAAATCTTTAAAACACCAATAAATCCAGGAAAAACATGCACAGTTAGGACTAAATAACCCTTAGTAAGCTTGTCCTTTTATTACCTATTGTGTGTTATCCAGCCCTGCTTATTGTAACATATCTTGAGTCATTAAAAAAGGGAGGAGGATATTCTGAAGTAAATGAACATCTCTTCGAGCTCCAGTATCGCCTACCAGATGGGTTTCTTTTCCAGCCAGAAACACAATAACATGTTGCCCTATTAGAAGCAGTGGGTGGGAGGAATGGGTTTTCCTCCCTGTTGTTGCTTATCTGCCTTTGTTGAAGGAGTACAGCCTTCTATTTTATACTGCTGAGTATCATACAGACATCACACCATACCTGTGGCACAGGGACAACCTTTTACATATCTTAGCAAAGGCAGAGAAGTCTTGAAAATCCTTCAGAATTGATCCCAGGGAGGCTACTTTTTCAGGAAGAGATAGGAGAAGTACACACAAAAAACACATTAAGCCCATGATGAGCTGGTGCAGGCACCTCCTGCGTAATGTTTCCCAAATGTACTACTCAGTTATTTTTAGGTAATGTAGGAAGTTTGTACAAGCCAAAGACCATTTTCTTACTGCTGCAGTAATGCCAAGAGTGCTTTGTGCCTCTGCTGGATTTAAAATAGTTCACATGGATAGGGTATCCTACATTTAATGAAAAAAAAACAGTGAATTTTACAGGGATATCCTGCCTACTCCTTTTCGGGTTAAAACATATACTCCTTGCATCAATCTATTTACAGGAAGATACAACATATATTTTTAAAATGTTGTCTATTAGAATATATATAAAAATAATGGAATTAAGTTCAATTAAGTTCAGACATATTTCAGTGTTCAGCTCTGCTCAGTTCTGGTATAGTGACAGAGTTCCCTTTGACTTCCATAGCAGATAGATATCACTGTAGATATTAAACATTTTAAAGAGCTTTGGGGATTTGATCTGAATACGCTGTCTCTTGCACTGTGTTAACTATCCAGTTAATGTCTGGAAGAACAGTTCAAGGTAGCATGGTGCTTCAGATATCCCTCTAGGTTTCCACTAACTGAAATATCTTGTAGGAGTCCTATGAGACTGCTACATCCTGGACTGTGCTACATGAAAGCAGAGAGTCCTATTAGCTGAAATGGGTTCAAATCCCATGTTTCATGTTCCTTTAGGTCCTCTTCACAAAGGGGCCCATGTCAGTTAAATTACAAGAGCATTTTCAACTGGCGCTTTTTAGACTCTATACATACCATCAGTGTGGCTTATGATCCAAAAAATAATGCTAAGCACTAGTTCTGTCCAAAATACCAGCCTTAGTAAACTAATAACCAGCCTCCAAAGACTTTATACTATAAATAAATAGGAGAGAAAGGAACAACCTTGTTTCAGCATTCTCTAAAGATAGTCACACCTAAGAATTAAAGATCTGTCATATTGGATTAGAAATAGAGTGTTTAGCTCTGCACGCTGTCTTCAACAGCCGCTGCTAGTGATACATCGAAAGAAAGGGTATTTAAATAGTGATCCTGCCTTCAGTTTATCTTTCTAGCACCCAGCAAGAAATATACTTAGCTCGAGTGTGCACCTGCATCATCCTGTTACCTAGACACTGATAGACCTGTCTAGTCTGCTCTGGAGCCCCCTGCTACTTGTGATCTCAACAGCATCCAGGAATAGGGAGTTCAGTGATTAACCATCCTTTCTTTATTTCAAGCCTGCTGCCTGCAGTGCTTGAACTGTATGAAACACTATATAATCCTTCCTCATTCACTGTCTGCTTGCCCTTCACAATGTTAGGTACCTCAGCCTATGTTTTAATCTTAAACCGACTCATGCCACAACAGCAAAGTCAAATACCACCAAATCTGCCATGCACCTCTTGCAGCAGCACACAATGCCTGGGGTCTAGTCATGCCATGCTACTGTGCCAGATGTGCAGATATCATGCAGCTGAGCACAGGGGCCTAAGTGGATCATGACTGCCATTAGTTACCTCACTAGGGCACCTGAGATGCTCTATTTGCTTTTGTGTTGAATAGACAAGGACAGACAACTCTCCAAAACCTGCAGCTTTGCTGGAGATAAATGCCTCTCTCCAGAGACAGCAGAGGGAACTGATGGTGCTACATCTCTAACATAAGTATCGGAGAAACATAGTAAAAAAAATGTGGGATGAGACAAAGATAGCAGCCAGTTCCCTGAAGCATGTTCAATTTTGAGTATGTCGGTCAAAATCATCCTAAGAAAGCATGAAGCCACAGAGGTTCACATTTCTTAGTGTAAGAAATAGCAAGGATTCTGCCTTTAACAGTATAGTGACTATTATTGTATATACCATGTTCTTCAGAGCAACAAGCCTTCTTGCACCAACAACACAAACCCTTGTTTTCATTTTGAAAACTATATCCATTGCCATCCTTTGGATTTTCCCCATGTTTATAGCTATGCTGTAGTCAGGTCCTGATCCAGGAAGGCAAGTACTTAAATTTATAGTCAGAGCTGCATACAGGTTTTGCTGCATGTACTTATTCATGAAATAAAATTGGGAGCATCAGTTTGAGTATCACCTACGTCAAGGCATTAAGACATCTGAATAATTTCTCTAATTGTTAGGAGCTGCAGTAGAGTGGTACATGGATTTCAGTTATTGGAGATAGGAAGGTAA